>SHCU01000176.1:218504-241887 GCA_004307685.1 Ceratina australensis | reverse complement strand
TATCGACGAGAATAACGCTAGCGCAATTTAAACTCTAGCAGCCGGTTTCCTACCTGTTTGATATCGAAGCGATCGTAGTAAGGATAAGCATAGAAATCGTTCGCGAGAACTTAGCGAGCGCCGTGATTTCAATTAACAATTACGACGTTGTAAGTACGTTCGTTGCATTTTGCATGTTTTCGTTACAAGAATTCACGCGTGAACGAGAACAAAAATTAGACTTCGCCGTCGTGTTTCCTTGTCCGTATGAGCACCAGCTTCTGCGTCGACAAATCAGGTTCGACGAACTGCAAAGACACATATCTAAGAAATTCACCGTTTAGCATAACACGTACTCTACGAGAGAGATGAAAGACGAAAGATAACCGATGGATCTCGTTACCCTATTTGCTTTAAACCCGGGACGAATGTGCAAGAGGAAAAAAACGGGCACACGGTGAATACATCATCCAGAGACAAAATTTACGGACCGATAATACCTTCCAATTATTTTCGAAAATGTTTTTTCCTCGTATCTCATAATTTTGATATCATCTAACATCGCGTTTCACTTCAATTCTAGAGCCATCATGGAATTTTATGATTTATCTCGATATAGCTATTCACGGAAATCAAGTAGTGAATGTCAGTCACCTTTCATCTCATTCTTTGTATAATCCTACGAACGTGGACGACGAAATCGTACTTGTTATCGATAGTTTAGAAGGAATAATGTAATGAGTCATTTTGTCTACCATGCATGACGATCTAGTCTGTCTTGTCCATTCGATACGATTCGATGGATCCGTAGATCTGTTAGGTCGAGCAAGAATGCTGCGCAGTGGTGGTTAAGTGTTCCTGTGTAACGATGTCCGGCAGTCGATTGCTTTTTAAATAAATACCTGTGTACATATTCAACCTTTTTTAACAGATTCCCTCGAGGAACGTCCCATTCCGTTTTCTTTCATATTATATTTATTTTTCTTTCGTCTATCTCTCATCCGTCAATTATATTATTCATCAAAATCAATTGATAATTTATTTCACCCTCTGAAGCAATTAGAAAATTCTCTGAATGTATGAATAGGAGCAATTTTGAATATAAGTCAGAGATAGTGATTTTACAAAAATTTATAGAACAGAGTGAGTTATTGAAACATGAGCAAATATTTTGTTTCAGGAAGGAGGAACACTTGTCGCGATATACGAAGAGGAGGGAAATGGAAAATAAAATAAATTCATCTGCAGTTCTTATTGTTACAGCAATTGTAATCCCTTCCCGCTTCGTTTTTTCTTTCCTTATTGTTTATTGTATTGTGTTTCGCGCAAATAAATCTTTTCGTCCTTATCGCTTTATCTGATACAGACCTAGAAACAGTATGTCCATAAACAATTTTCAATTTATGTTTTCAGGATTACTCCTTAGCTATTTCATAGAACTATCAATTTTATATAAAATGAAATGATTCTCTGTTAAAACATTTTTCGTGTCAAGATAAACGTTTCCAGGTCTGTAACGTGAAGAAATGTTAAACAATGGGAAAAAGGTGTAAAAAGATTTCATGCCCCGAACAGAATTAATGACAAATTGGATTTTGTGTTTCAGGTGAACTGGTCGTTTGGGAGGAGTACTATGAACCTGACCCTGATACCGAGGACTTCGGCTCCGAGAGATCTTCCATCGTTAGAAATGTTAAATCAAGTATCAAAGGTCTCCAAATATACCGAAACAAGAACATAAATCCGCTCACGGGCAGGTACAAATGTTCTAAGTGCTCCAAGTCGTATCGCTGGAAGCATCATTTAGTGGAACACATGAAAATGTCCTGCGGGCAGAAGAAGGCCGAGTGCTGTCCTCACTGTAGCTATAAAAGCAATCGGAAGTGGAATCTCAAGTCACATATCCGGCGGATGCACGCGGACAATTAAATACTTTTCTCTTCGGGTCCGTGACTGTCCTTCACAATTCTTCTCATCCTTCAGTCGAGTTTCTAATAAAAAGAACTGTTTCCTGTGTTGCGATTGGGACCAGACATTCCCAATATTCTTCCTACATTTTGCCCCTCCTGAAGATTTTTCCTCTGTTTCCTTTAATTTGTATCCAAATTGAGATACATCCTACAAATTTTTTTAAGCAAGATACAAACTACACATTTTTTTACAGTTATGATTAATTTGTGTTATAGGACGATATTAAGTAATCACGATATTATTGCAACGTTGAGAATGTTCAACAGAGAAGATACGATTTCGGACACATGAAATCGGCCATTGAAGTAGAAAGGGAAAGCCGATAATGTGTTTTGTATATCGAACATAACATTGACGTGACATCGTACAGTCAATTGAACAGGAGTAATGCGTGCAATCGGGACATAATTTCAGATGAGTTCTGAATAATGAATTAAGAAAATTTTGTAAATAAAGTAAGATTCATGTATCGATATTGTACTTATGACTGAGACGCTGAATGTACTTTATATTATTGTATCAACTACTACACTTCGTTGAGGTTTCAAGAATGAAGAGACTGCGTTCTATAATGACGAAACCGATGACATTAGATACATTGTACCTATTGATCAAAATAACTTAAAAATAATGCATGATCATCCCAATCACTTTTTATCATAATCAGATAAAAAATCCCTTGGCGTTTATTTACAATAACAAACTCTGAGAAGTTGAAAAACTTATCAGCGAAACGATATCCTTCGACAATAGAACCAAACGCAAGTGTGCCTCCTGTTTTCGGCGACCTCTTCTAATATCGCTGTCTTTTGTCTTTTAAATTTTTCAGACCCGTGTTCGATGGGCTACCTGATGAACTGCCAGAAAGTCACCTACCCGTGCAAGAACTGCGGCAAGGTGTACAATTACTACTCCAGCCTGGCAAGACACCTGAAGCACGAATGCGGCGTGGAACCGAAGTTCCACTGCCCCCTCTGCCCTTACAGAACCAAGCACAAGTCCAGCTTGAACACACACCTGAACGGGAGGCATATGAAGCATCTTAGTGAATTCTACGCGTTGCCGAACGGAAACAAACTGACATCCTCTATGGACGCTGGGAACTAGTTTTGAACTCCTCTCGTTTGCTCTCTTCACGTGATATCACGCATTTTGTGATTTCTCCTGTTCGCAGGTCCGACGACCAAGTGGGGCATGTGCTAATTATATCGAACAAGAACTTTCCTTCATCGATCATTTCATCGACGATTTCCTCGTGGTCGCTTTTCCGTCGATATTGTGCACCCCGAATACTCGTTCACATGTACGAAAACGTAATCGATCATTTCGATGAGTATTTCGTTTCGTAACTGGTGATAAAATCCGGAAGAAAAGCCGAAAATGTAGAATACTATTTTCTTGTTTCATTGTATTCTATATTTTTGCTTTATTCTCAACACGGTAGCAGACACTATCATCACTTACGGAACTTAACAATGTCAACGAGATAATCCCGAAAGTAATATCGTAGATGAAATGCTTTTCGGTGTTTTAAGTCTGTTAAGAAAAATCGGTATCCGTAGAACGAGCGTTATTTGAGAAAAGTAGCGCTGCAGGTTTATACTTTTTATAGTGTCTAGCTATATTTTCGTGGAACCCATCGACGTTTGTACTACGAATATTTTCGTATAGCAATACAAGCGTATAACACACGTATGTACATGTATATAGACAGTTAGGAGAAATGGCAAGAGTTTATTCGTTTATTCTTATTGGAAAGAAACTGACAAGGAGAACAACGTTTAATCGGATCGACTCCAGTATTAAAAGTTACCTGCATCCAGTGTTAACTGTTACGCACAGAACGCGCGACTAATCTGTTCGAAGCCAAAGTTAGAGTTATATCATCCGAATGAATGGTGAACGTCTATTTAAGTTGAAAAATCTACGCTTATTCCCATATACATACACAGATAGAAGACCGACAATAAAATGATCGTTACCCGTGTTCGACGATTCATGAAAATGTTTGCGTTTCATTTGATTCCGCTCGGTCAGATGAGAAACATCCATTATAACACAAGCATCTGTTTCATACGAATAAATATGCTCCTCGAAGAACCCATCGACTCTCTTTCCTTGGTTCTCCTTCTTGCTTGACGCTCTAGTTGGACGATTATACGATCTTGGAGCTCGACTTCGGTTACAGAGATCACAGAGCGATTTACGAAGACCGAACAAGACGAGAAGCAACGATCTACTTATAATGAATATCCTCATGAACGATATATTTTTATATTGTGTCTGAGTAACATTATGGACACCGTTATCAACCTCTCCCGTCCGTGGATCGGCTAACTGTGTAAACTGTGTTACCCATTTTTAACAGGACATATGTAATTCACAGCCTGTCGGTTATTCCTATAAGAATTAGCTCATTATTCGATTTTAGAGCCTGCGTGATCGTAATCGCAATATGTTCGAAAGGCGCCGAGATAGTAGCACGTTTCCGTTTCTTGTTTGAACATCATATCATGTTGACTTGTTCAATCGCAATTGCGCACAACGCCGTTTGCATGCATCGAAAACGTATCCAGTTTGTTTCACATTTCGGATATATTAGAGGATGTCCCATTGTCCCGCTTTCTTACTTCAGGAGCACAACTTACCCGTACGCTTAGAACACAGTTAACCGTTAAAGTACACCCAGTCATCTTATACATACTTATGCGAATTTTGTGTAACACCGAGGAATTAAATCGGTCTGCGCTTTTAGGCGAGCATCGAGTTACCCAATTCTTTTTATCGAAACGGATTACGATTCGGTTCCGTATTTGCTGTTTTACAACAGAATTCGTCTAGTGTATAAGATGCCCGCCTATTTTTATATTAAATTATACACACGATTTATACGAAGACACGCGCGCGGTTATTAGGATTTTTAATCATCTACCCTATTCCTGGTTGCAGATTACGCGAAGATGAGGTTCTACGTGAGCCAAATGCCAAGAGATCGGAGGAGATCGCGGGGGCAGGGCCGTTTCGCTTGCGACAATTGTGATCGTCGTTATCATCAAATGAAGAACCTCAGAAGACACGTGTTAAACGAGTGTGGTAAACAACCGATGCACCAATGCACCTTCTGTCCTTATAGGGCGACCTACAGGTCGTATCTACAGGTGCACATGTTAAAGCACGCTAGAACCGGATTCACGCCGCGTACAGGAGCTTCCAGGCAATACAGAAACCCCTGAATGATTTCCAACTTTTATTGATTTATCAAACAGATATCGAACAACAGATAACATGACGATTTCAGTGAATCGTCGAAATGGGTTTGAACTGTCGAATCATACCGTGTGATCTCTCGAACGGGTGTATTGACGACGACGACACTTGATGTGGCGTGCGCATTTTACCCAAGCGTTGAAATCGTTGAGAATATTTTTTATTAACACTTATTTTGTGGGTAGCATGTTTCGTTGATTTTATACTTCTTTTTTTCGAATAAATATCGTCGGTATTTATATCAGCGGAACTGACTGTCAGTGAGATAAGTGATAAAATTATTCTCGATGCTTTCAACGCGTGGTGAGAAGCAACGTAGTTGAAGGGAGTTGCTGTCGGATGATATTAGGACGACCTTTCTCGTACATGTGCACATGTATACATATAGTCGGTGAAATAAACATAGCTTGTGTTGCAAAAGTGGAGCGTCGAGTAGCGACACCGATTGATATATCAGTGAGAAGGCAGCTGGCGAACGTAAATTGATATAACCATCGTACATATTTCCTGACGGGATCAGTGAATGGGAAGAGAATGCAGGATTTATTTGAAAATAATAATTTCACATTGGTACTTTATATTCTGTTCAACTGCTTGGCCTTTATCGGTGAACGTGAACAGATAACATTTCTGTACATATTCGCTGATCATCTCGCGTGGAAAATGTGCATACGTTCGTCGATAACAATTTACGTTTACCAATCTCCCACTGCAACATTGACACTGACACACAGCCTCGCATGTAACATTTTAAATAAGTTAAAAAACTAGATCGGTGTAGCGAGGCCATCGACGAATGGCACGAATCAAATAAATATTTGACATTCTACATCAAAAGTTATCTGTGTTTGGTGTGTCAGCGACCCTTTTCTGGCAGCTGATTACCTGGCTAATTTTCTTTTTCCTTCGTTTCTGTCATTCGAGTCCGTTCAGTGGCTTAAATTGGAAAATCGTTCTACTCCCTCTTACCACGACTAACCGGCACGGTTTCGCGTTTGTTTCAGTGGGGTATCATTACCCGGTAACCTCGGGGTCCAAGCATACTTGCGCAGCCTGCGGGAAAACGTATAAGCACAAGCATCACCTGAAGAGGCATCACAATTTCGAGTGCGGCGTCGATCCGAAGTTCAAATGCGCGTTGTGTCCGCACAGGACCAGATACAAGGATAGCCTGATGAAGCATATACTAGCGAGGCATCAGCACCTCCTCGAGCAGGATCCGCGGCACAGGTTGCAACAGGTTGACGCCCTTACTGACGTCGAGGGAAACATTCACATTCAGGGAACGATGTTCGCGTCTTATCACGAGTTCCATCAGAATTGACACGATTCCCCTCCCCTGTTCCCTCGTCAACTGACAATACCGTGCGTTCGTCGATCGTGTGTATAGTATTGTAGTTGCAACAACCTAATGTAAATAAAGACCTCCTGTATTTTACGTTCGAAGAAGTCTTTGTGTGCTTTAACCGAATGTGATGATACGCTAAGATACGTGTGTATCATTTCAGGTTTATAACGGTAGAACGCGCGCGATCCGATCGCGTTAAGTACACGTATGCATTGTGTTTAAAAGAAAGCTAAGAGGTTTTATTCCGTTTTTCATTTTCAGACGCGATCTACAGCTCGGCGAACTGGACGGTACCGACGTTACCCTCGACGTCTCGGGTTCAGACGCACACCAGGCATCTTCGCTCGATGTCGTTGAAGCACGAGCAGATGAAGGTGCACCGATGGGGACCGAGGAAATACCTCTGCACCGATTGTGGCCGGAAATTCGCGCTGATGGCATCGTTGACCCGACACAGATTCTTTGAGTGCAGCAGAGAATCGATGATCGTCGAACGGAATAGCCAAGAGAGTCCGATGAACGAACGCAAGAAGAAAAAGAAGAAGCACGTGTGCCCGGACTGCAATCGCGTTTACGCAGTGTTCACGTCGCTTTGGAGACATCAGAAGTATGAGTGCATCGGCATCGAACCCAAGTTTATGTGCCCTATCTGCAAGTTTAAGTTCAAACAGAAGGGTAACCTCGATCGACATCTTAGAACCGTACATTGATAATTAATCGAATCTCGCTTCGATTTCGCGGTTGCAGATATGTATATTTGGCTATATGATTAATAGCGTAGAAACGTACGCTGACAATGGTATGAGCTATCATTTCTATTTCATTTATACTTAACTGGTCCGAAATAGGTAATCAGACGTCGAAACTATTTTTTTCTTATGAAATGTATGAAATTTACTTTGTAGTAGAGACCGTCAAATCTATGACTAGTGTAAATTGATAATCTATGGACACTACTGTTACTAATACTAAATTAGATGATATACATTTTAAAGTCTCAACTCGTCCCAAAGCGCCCAATAGTAAAGTGTAATAATTGTAAGAATTTAATAAACGTGTGTGCTTCCTAAATTAAGGTGAATCCATACCCGACAGTTAGAAATTCTTTTTTACGCAGGAACTCAAGTTTCACGTATCACGTCACTTGTGAAAGTGATATCAGATATCTGTGTTCCATATATTCTGTGATCAGCCGGGTCGTAAATACTCTTCTAACGAATTATCCTGTTTATTTCTAGGATTCTGGGGGAGGAACGCCTGCATCAATTCCAAAGCCGAAATTCCGGTTGCGTGTCCTCGATGTGGAAGAACGTATAAGATGAAGAGAAATTTGAACACTCACATGAAGTTTGAGTGTGGCGGGCAGAAAAATTTTCCTTGCCACGTTTGCCCGGCAAGATTTACGCAAAATATCAGTCTGCGCCGACATCTGTTGCAAAGGCATGACGTCTACTTACCGCCCAAGTTTTCCATGCCTAAACGTATTATTTCTCATTTTCATTAATACAAGACAAACGTATTGTTCTGACGAATTGTTTCTGGGAAATCAGTAATAATATTGTTTTACACCACTGACGGATAGTTGTTTTTATAGCAATACAATTGCTTAATTTTCCGGAAATGATCTCTTTCTTTTTTATCGAGTTTTTATGACGTAGTTGTAAAAGCATAAAGTATAAATGACAAATATCTGTAAGATTGTTATTAAATAAATATTCCTTGTAAGATTCTGATTCTCCTTAACTATCCAACATAGTGTTCGATTTTCAGCGTTAAAAGAAATTAAAAACTGTTAGCTGCATTATTAGAGGTAACATATGCTGACCATTGTGAATAGTTAGTAAATTCCAGCTTATTGTTCCAGTCTCAATGTTTTACAGAGTGACCAATCATGGAGAAGATCCAGAAGTGGTTTTTCAAGCAGTATGCAGAGATGATCTGTCACCACTGCATCAAGTGACATTATGATAAAAACCGCTGAAACGTTTATTTTTACATTCACCGTTGCGGGCGAAAGTCAATGTGTGTTCAGAAACAGAAACCTAAGACACTATATATGTTACTGGCACACGACGTCTGCGTCCCGCAACTAAAACCTTAGAAAAGCTATAATGAAAATTAAACCAAGTTCGTGCATTAAAAAAAATATATTTTTCCACATCGAAGTTAGTTCCAGTAACACAACTTGAAACTGGCAAGAAGGATGCTACAGGGTGCGTGACAGCAGAAAAGGGCAAGGACGTCGGATCAGTTCCTTTAGAAGTCAAATTCAAATTGTTGATTGTCTGAGAGACAATAATTCTAACCAAAACACATATTCTTTTGCAGATATCCTCGAACTTGATGGATAGATGGTGCCATCGGCGAAGATATTGTCAATCATTCCTGAAGACCATCCACAAGAAATCCAAAGATACTTCTTGAAGAACATGAGGTGACGATCTACGAAGATTCGCACGGGCATGTCTGCGTCCGAAGATGAGAACTTCAAGCTGGAAGACGCGTTCCGTGCTTTCGAATTGTTGTCCTTTATCGTTTTATTGAACTCCTTTTCCTGTAGAATTTAATAAACGAATAATTATCCACGGTTGTGATCGTTCTGGTCGTTGATTCATTTACACAAATCGAGGAATACGCAATAAAAGCTGGTGCACGTTACGAGAAAAGGACAGCTCAACAAAATATTGTCAGTTTCGCGGTATCGTATCATTCACGATTACGCATATCATTCACGAACAGGCGTGTTTGAAACGATTTCCGCTCGAGACTGACAATTTGTTAACTGATTGTCTCTTCCTATTTTTCTTGTAATGTAATGAAAACGCATCACTTCAGCGATGGCAGTTCACGCGAAGACACAGCACACGTGACACATATAGGTCATCGATTAGGGACCTTCATCTATGTCAGAAAAAAGACTCAATAGACTACATGATATTACAAATCATGTTCGGTTCGACAGTACAATATGTGACGATGATGTTTTTCTTTTCATTGTACAGATTACGCAAGGGCCCGGTTCATCTGTCAGCAGTGCGGTCGAACGTACAAGTTGCTGAACAACTTGAGGAGGCACGTGAAGTGGGAATGCGGAGGGAAACGGCATTTTCCTTGTTCTTACTGCAGCTACAATTTTACTCAGAAGACAAGTCTACAACGTCATCTGACCTCGATTCATAAGATCGACATTATCAACGGATTATAGTCTAGTCTTATGTTGTAGAAGAGTACCACCCTCTCCCAGATTTCAATGTTCAAACCTCTCGTCCATGAGCGTCGCCAAAATAGCATAGGATATTCATTCTTTATCTTTTAACTCCTATGGACCCTTTTAACACGCAGTACCATCATCCATATGTAGGAGAGATCGGGTATGGTTGTCACACTTTCCTACGTAATTCGATTTTTCTGCAACACCCATGGAAATTTCATGTCGACTAATATAAAATTTTTATTTCTAGTAACGGGCACCGCAATCCAAATTTTTCAAGGTCGTTCAAAGTATCATTTTGTTGCTCACTCATGTTTCGAAATTGAGAATTTTTTTAGTGGTATTGATTGTCTTGGAGGACTTGGTTATTTTGGATAATTGGAATTAAAAGTCTTGGCTATTTCGAATGGTTTGACTTTCGAGTTTCAAGATCAATACCTTCCAGGCTTGCTAAAGCTTCTAATTATATACAAAGTTTTGTCACATAACAGATTCGGAGCGAATCGAAGCGTTTCAGATCTCCTAACTATCTACCTCGGACTTCATAAAAAATTATATGCTCGTAGATATTATCAATAAGGTTGAAAATTAATTAAAATCTTTAATAATGATTTTACGACAATGTGTAGCAAACCTGCATTGGTTGTCATAGTAGCTACTACAGTAAAAAAGTATGTTTACATTTCATTAACGTATATTTTCTTCGCAGAAGAACGTTGTACAATTCTATCTCGAATGTACGAAAATGAAGATTATATCTTTCATTCATTCATTTTTTTTCTTCAATTTCGTAGTGAATTATGATTGTTGGACGAAGATAACAGAACTATTCATATATTTTTATGGTATATTGTTTCCGTACTGCAGTATTTGTGCCAACTTACTTGTAGGACAACCATACTTGTTCCTTCCTATTTTGGAAGATTAAGTATACAAGAGCTTTGATAAAAAAACATTGTTGATAAACATGGTTTACAGATTGTATTTAAGCTATTCTTTTTTTTTATTTTCAGATATAACTCAAGGACTTTCCTTGAGTTTTTTTTACATATTGTGTTTCTTTGACTTTGATTTTGAACTCAGAGAATTTTATAATGAAAGTATCAAATACTTTGTGTGCGATAAAATAGATTATTCCTCACGATTCCCAAATTGTTCACCCCTTTGCTCTAACTTCTATGTATAGCTCAATTGTAAAACAAAATTGACCAAGATACTAGGAAATCGATCGTGTACAGGAATCTTCCGTTGGTCAGCTCGATGATTTTATTTCATTATTAATGTAACTCTGCTGTTAATATTCTTTTAGATCTACTCGAGATGGCTCGCTTTTGATTGAATTGATGGATAGCTCAAAAACTCGTCGATTCGAAGATACATTGTCGGTGATCGTCACTCGAAGATCTCTTTATCTTTGCTCTGAAGAACCTCAAATCCATGGAAGAATGCGCGGCAACGTTAGCGAAGATGCCATCGTTTGACACGCTTAGCTAATCAACAAACTTGGAAAGTCAAAATCACATCGGTGTAATTGCAAAACTGAAGATTGAGCAACAAGTGGATCTACCAGCATGAAGATATTCGCGATAATAAAAGACATTGGGCGATTTATTTTTCTCGGTCGAGTCTGTATAGTTACCAATTAAACTTTAATGAGATGTAAAAAGTTTAACTTAGTCGGTGTCGTTATTTTTTTCGGTGGTGTTATCGTTATCAATATCAAGATTTACTATAATTCGCTTCCTAGAGCGTTGATAGTAGTTTGATGTTTAAACATTAACTGTGCCGCCGAGTATCTATCAGAGTCTATAATAAACGTAACAATAAAATTTTACCTCACGTGTTATCAAGTAAAAAACCCGATAATCCACTCGACAATTGGGTAAATTATCGATATTATTTTTATTTATACTTCTGATGCACAATTTTTTTTGTAGCATGGAAGAAATTGAATTTTTATTTTCTCATAATACGTTTTCTTTTTACCGTAATACATCGAATCATGTCGAAGGTACACCTTCTACGTATCGTTTCAATGTACGTATGCAATAATTATTATTATCCATTACTCATCCCCTCTTTTATAAATTATTTATTTAATGAATGTACTTGCAACTTGGATGTTTCACTCTCGAAAATATCATGCAAAAAAAAGTATAATCGTTTATTAGTTTATTCTTTTCTTTTCGCGATCACGTCCCGAGGAAAGGAATCATCATCCTTTTCTCGTTTCACTGTAAACGCTTATCGATCGTTTCTAAATTTTGATGTTTCCCTTTTACTGTTTCCTCGGATACAATAAATTCTTCTGCCCGTGATAGTCTCGTCCTCCCTCCTTAACATGCGAAATTTTTGTGCTTTGTTTTACAGATGATAAGCCGAACCAGAGTTACCCTATCTACATCAAATGTCTACCGCCGGCCGCCCTCGAACACAAGTTGGAGCAGCCAGCGGTCGCGGCGGCGGCGGCTGCGGCCACTACCTCGTTGAACAACCCGTGGGTAGCCAGCGGTTGGAACAGGTCGTCGCCAACTTGGGAGACGGACAAGCCGTATATGTGCAAGGGCTGCGGCAAAGGTTATACCCACCTGTCTACGCTGAAGCGACACCGGTTAACCGTGTGCGGTAAGATCAAGAACTCGAACGGCGAGTGGAAGTGTCCGCGTTGCCCGAAATCTTACGTGACCGAGGGGAACCTGACCCGTCACGTGCGTTACGAGTGCGGGGTGCGACGACAATTTTATTGCATCGTCTGTAATCACAAGTTCACGCAACGTTACACTCTGATCAGGCATCTGAGGACCTTTCACAAGGAGATCGCCGACAGTGCCCATAAACCCCGTCCGTCTGCGAAGCTTCATCAAACGTTGAGCGCGAACGAGGGATTACGTCAACCTGTCGGTTAGATCTGAGTGAGAATTATCTGACGGGTGGTAGGGAAACACAGGAGGCCAGGAAAGTACGTGGGGATTCGTCATAATTCATCTATATCTATAAATAACATGGGAAACTTTTTTTTAAGGGGTGAATGATACCTCTCTGGAGAAATGATACTGCTTCGAGCAAAAAGGATTCGCTTTGATTTGATTTTGTTTTTTTTTTGAGTTTGCTTTTCTATTTTTTTTCTTCTTTTTTTTAATCTTTTTCCACGCAACGGGGTACATTTAAGGAATTTGTGGTCCTTCATGTTCCAAGATTTCAAACAAGATATGAATAAAGAAAAATTGATGTTTTACTAAATGTGTAGCAAAGAATTTTATATCTTTTTTCATGTCTACTGAATTGTTTTCCAACTAGCATACGTGATTTATAAGCAAGCGAAGATGACCCGATGTGCGTGCGCGCGTATCCAAGTACTTGCCAATGGCTAGAATACTAATGGCCTTTCGATAAGCTTTCGACTATCAGAAGAGAAATATATATACATACATGTATATGTACATATATATGAAGAGAGACAGAGAGAGAGAGGGAGAGAAAGCGTGTGTTTGAGAGAGAGAGAGAGTCATTATTTGTGAGATAAAGTATAAACGATACTAAGCACCGGAGAAGCGTTTTGTCGCGGTTGTTCCGACGGACTGGTCAAAAGTGATCTACGATATTCTTGATAATTATGTGCCCTTTTTTTCGACACATAACTTATAATTGAATCGAATAAGAGAATAATACTGAAGAATTATGTTCCTCTTCACGGCTGCGGTGTTGTAAGGAAGCGTGTTTGGCGTTTTATAAGATTATCCTTTTTTTTTAACGTATTTGTTAACTGTTAGAGATACGTTTTAAGTTTTTAAGCTATTTAAAGACAGCTCATTTTTTTTTATGAAACCGTACTTTCGGGCTCTGTATACTTTTTGGATGGTGCTGAATGTGTTGAGCTTTTTTGTTCTCTCTTTCCCTTATAATTATTAATATTATTATTACTGACTAAAATTGTTACATCATTATCATCTTTACTATTATTATCATCCGCATCGCCAATGTTATTCTTATATTATATTAACATTGCTATCTCTTTTAAGACTGCGTTCTATGAAAAAAGAATTTAGTTTTGTAACTACTTGTAACGATGCACTTAACCAAAACTTTTGCCGTATCGTGAAATGCATACGAGTACTTGGTCTCATAGAGTTATCTCGCGTTAACCGAATTACGAGGTAAAACTCACCCTTCGTCGTTTTGATTGTTCGGGTTATAAAAATTGTTTGTCCATCGTCTTTGCTCTCGTCTTCGCTCAAAAACGAAGCGGGGACAAATAGTTAATGAGATTTACGTGTTGAAAATCCAATTATGCGATCTAAGCAAAAACCTTGTTGTGTAAGGTGTTACATAAAGAAAGAAAGAAATATATAATAAATTCGTCTCGTATGTCGTGCAATATTTTTTTTCAACACCAAGCGATGGCCAATTCTTACTCCCTTTCATCGAAATTGATTGAGAAGAAAAATATGCACTTCATTGAGAAGTTATTTTTACCCCCGTACACACTTAGTCCGTTTCCTTCTTGATCTTACTCCTTGGTTGTTTAAAGGTACAGTCATTCCTGTAGCAGCGTTGCATATCATTCCAATGGTTATTTACAGTCACTGGTGGATCGAAGAGAATGGGATGGAGTGGGTTATTAGCGATAAAATAATTGTGTGTTGTATTCTTTGTATACAATTTTACAGTAGCTAGATTCTCGTTATCTTTTTTTTTTGAGTTTGCTTTTCTATTTTTTTTCTTCTTTTTTTTAATCTTTTTCCACGCAACGGGGTACATTTAAGGAATTTGTGGTCCTTCATGTTCCAAGATTTCAAACAAGATATGAATAAAGAAAAATTGATGTTTTACTAAATGTGTAGCAAAGAATTTTATATCTTTTTTCATGTCTACTGAATTGTTTTCCAACTAGCATACGTGATTTATAAGCAAGCGAAGATGACCCGATGTGCGTGCGCGCGTATCCAAGTACTTGCCAATGGCTAGAATACTAATGGCCTTTCGATAAGCTTTCGACTATCAGAAGAGAAATATATATACATACATGTATATGTACATATATATGAAGAGAGACAGAGAGAGAGAGGGAGAGAAAGCGTGTGTTTGAGAGAGAGAGAGAGTCATTATTTGTGAGATAAAGTATAAACGATACTAAGCACCGGAGAAGCGTTTTGTCGCGGTTGTTCCGACGGACTGGTCAAAAGTGATCTACGATATTCTTGATAATTATGTGCCCTTTTTTTCGACACATAACTTATAATTGAATCGAATAAGAGAATAATACTGAAGAATTATGTTCCTCTTCACGGCTGCGGTGTTGTAAGGAAGCGTGTTTGGCGTTTTATAAGATTATCCTTTTTTTTTAACGTATTTGTTAACTGTTAGAGATACGTTTTAAGTTTTTAAGCTATTTAAAGACAGCTCATTTTTTTTTATGAAACCGTACTTTCGGGCTCTGTATACTTTTTGGATGGTGCTGAATGTGTTGAGCTTTTTTGTTCTCTCTTTCCCTTATAATTATTAATATTATTATTACTGACTAAAATTGTTACATCATTATCATCTTTACTATTATTATCATCCGCATCGCCAATGTTATTCTTATATTATATTAACATTGCTATCTCTTTTAAGACTGCGTTCTATGAAAAAAGAATTTAGTTTTGTAACTACTTGTAACGATGCACTTAACCAAAACTTTTGCCGTATCGTGAAATGCATACGAGTACTTGGTCTCATAGAGTTATCTCGCGTTAACCGAATTACGAGGTAAAACTCACCCTTCGTCGTTTTGATTGTTCGGGTTATAAAAATTGTTTGTCCATCGTCTTTGCTCTCGTCTTCGCTCAAAAACGAAGCGGGGACAAATAGTTAATGAGATTTACGTGTTGAAAATCCAATTATGCGATCTAAGCAAAAACCTTGTTGTGTAAGGTGTTACATAAAGAAAGAAAGAAATATATAATAAATTCGTCTCGTATGTCGTGCAATATTTTTTTTCAACACCAAGCGATGGCCAATTCTTACTCCCTTTCATCGAAATTGATTGAGAAGAAAAATATGCACTTCATTGAGAAGTTGTTTTTACCCCCGTACACACTTAGTCCGTTTCCTTCTTGATCTTACTCCTTGGTTGTTTAAAGGTACAGTCATTCCTGTAGCAGCGTTGCATATCATTCCAATGGTTATTTACAGTCACTGGTGGATCGAAGAGAATGGGATGGAGTGGGTTATTAGCGATAAAATAATTGTGTGTTGTATTCTTTGTATACAATTTTACAGTAGCTAGATTCTCGTTATCGGTTCTACGAAAAAATGTCTTAGTTACAGTAAAGAAAACACGAAGTTGATATCTCGGAATATAGTTTACAAGTAGTACACTTATCTTAGAAAATAAAAGCTATAAAGTAGATATTAGAGTTTCTATCAGCTTATTGAATTAGATAGAATGTTCTTTGATACGCATTAATATGATCGCTGTAGGATAGGAAATTTTGAACCTCTTCTGTGATAAAATTTCTTATATTAACTAAAACATGTACTCTAATATCTTTTCTAAAATTTTTATTTGTCAACAGGTTTGGAATATACGGCTTAGAACATCTCCGTTTGTCCGTCTTTTCCGTACAGAGAAAATAAAAATTGAACCTATCAGTCACTAATATTATATCTTTCGATACTGTTTCAGTCAAGGCTCTACTTTTTTGCGATTTACTACCGCTCGTTATTCAGAGGTTTTGCAAGGACGAGCTTATCTGTCTTAAGTGTTCAAGGAAGTACAGCCAGTGGAGAAGCTTGAGGGTCGCATATGAATCTTTTCTGCCAAATAGAATCCTTGTCCACAGTGTAATCATCGGGCCAGGTTACCGACTTTACTCAAACATCATATCGCACGCGAGCATTCGCCTCTCGTGGTGATTAAAATGATTTCCTAGTTCGTCGATCAAGTCAATGTATCCGACACAAATGTTTGTGTACACAGAACGAGTTCAGTAAGAACTATACATGACAGAATCTTCACCATCAGAATCAGTTGTGGCTAATTAGCCGACTGATTTTCTCGTAACGCAGTTTTCGCGGAGAAAAATCTCACTTCAACAACAACGCATCAATACAGTGTGCAAAGGGTATTTAGAGTATGTGATAAATATATAATAAAATCAAATATAAGAAACAACAAGTTTTTATTTCAGGACGGTCACTTTTATTTGTATATTAAATTCTAGCTGATTTTTGAGATTCACGTTTAACGTAAAAAAAAAGCAGGTTTAAATGCAGAGGTCAACGAGAGAAGCGGAACGACGGATTGATGGCGTAACACAATTTTNTCTCACTTCAACAACAACGCATCAATACAGTGTGCAAAGGGTATTTAGAGTATGTTATAAATATATAATAAAATAAAATATAAGAAACAACAAGTTTTTATTTCAGGACGGTCACTTTTATTTGTATATTAAATTCTAGCTGATTTTTGAGATTCATGTTTAACGTAAAAAAAAGCAGGTTTAAATGCAGAGGTCAACGAGAGAAGCGGAACGACGGATTAATGGCGTAACACAATTTTCTCTAACGTGTATGGTTTTTGGTTTTTAGGAGGCGACTTGTTGGGCCAACAGTTCGACGACTTGCCGATGACGAGTCAATCCGACAAACCTGCGTTCGTCTGCCCGAAATGCGGGAAAGGTTACACCTGGAAAGCGAGTCTCTATCGCCACCTGAACACCGGTTGCGGGCTACCACCAATGTTTAGCTGCAAGCTGTGCGACTACAGAACCAGCAGAAAGGACATACTCTTCAGACACATGAAATACGTGCACTTGCGGACTCCGACATAGCGTTAAACCCTTTTTGCCCTTCGTCGCTCACCTACGCTTTTCCTAGCGTCAAAAAACCAAGTTCAGACGTTTGAATCAGGAGTGTGCAATTTGTATCGGGTAACATGAGATACTTAAAAATATCTGCATACCCTGTCCATCTCTTTCCCCTTCCATTTAGGACGTCTTTCAATTTATTTAATAAAAACATGTGCATATACGTTACACGTAATTCACCCTGTACGTATGAATACATATCGATTTTTTTATTTAGCATAAACTTTTCGAGCGTAAAAGGCTCTAGAGATTTCGCGTCACAAATGTTAGATTTTTGCTCCGTGCGAAGGGGCCAGTGACAACGACGCTTGTTCTTCTTGTTCCGCGTGAACTCCGCTTCATTGGTATCTTTTCGCTTTGTTTCAGAAATATGGAACGTGCGGAACTACAGCTTGGACAGTGGTGGCCCGATGGATGATCACTTTCAACTTCAACTCGGATTCGATAAGCATAAGATACCCGCGGCCACGTTGCAGGCTTGCCCGCGGAACTGGAACAAACGGCACATGTGCGGTTTCTGTAAAAAGGTGTTCCCGTTGAAGAATCTTCTTAGACGGCACGTGCAATTGTCTTGTAAGATGAACCCGAGGAACTCGCAGTTCGCCTGTTCGTTTTGCCCGTATACGAGCATGTACAAGGCGAACATGGAGAGACACGTGCGGAACGTTCACGACACGGGCGTAACGAAATTCCGCTGCGACCTGTGCAATTTTCGAAGCAATTACTCGTTCTGCGTGCGAAGGCACATGAAGACGTTTCATCGCGCGAGCACCGACACGAACGAAAGCAAGGAGTAGTAGAGTAGTTTCCGTAGCTCGTTTACTGCATCAACAATGCATTTTGATACGAATAGCAACCTGCGGCATCAGAAATAAATATTGATTTTATATATGGTAATAAATGAATCGACAATTAAATTATTGTTATCGGAATTTGTCATAACAGTTTTACGCGTTCACTTCCCGAAGGCTATTGATTCTTTAGCTATGTGATTATTGCAGCAGCTGTTTTGATGGTTGTGATGAGCATTTCCAAGGAGTGATTTCGTAATTGATCAGTATTATTCTTAAAAGAAAACATTCATAGGAAAAGCTGGCAACTCGAAAGTTTAGAGTCTTTAGGGTCTTGTAGTAAATGGATAAATAAATCCATGTTATCGAGTCAGTATGAAATTAAAAGTCGAAATTGATTAGTACATTAGTTTATGAATAGCTTAGATTCTTATGTAAATTAATTTTATGTCGCGTTCCGCTCCCAAACATTTTCCATTATAACCTACGATAAATGATATTGTAAATATTCTTTATCTAAATAAATGACAAATCCTCCGATCGTTCGTAATCCGATAGTAACTCGAGCTTCGAAAGAACTGTTTGATATATTTGAATCGACAATAAATTCTAATAAAAATGTATCTTTTGTTCCTCGACTTGTGTGAATGTGAACAAAATATAATTTTACATTAGAATTTTCTAGTGCATTTCCTTTTCCTTATTAATGAACGGTGAGAATCGTCAATACGATTCGGAGATAATCTTTATTTCCAGGCTTCACCGGAGCTGTTGGATTTGTCACGAGAGAATGAAAGTTTCTCGAATATCTCAGGAAACAGATATGTACGTGACCGCAGAAAAAAAACGCGTTGATGTACGTGTCCAAGAAAAGGCTATCGAACATTCGATATTAACCGATATAATATTATTGTTTCAGCGTACTTGTGGCCGTACAAGATGAACCGATTTTACGGGATGTTCGAGCCCCGTGCTCGATGGAACGATCGGCAGCAGCAGCTACATCAAACCGGCTCGAACAACCGGGAGAGGAGTTTCGTTTGCGTCGACTGCGGCAAGGGATACACGGTGCACAGATCGCTTTGGAGACACCGGAAGTTCGAATGCGTGAACGCTAAACCGAAGTATACGTGCGACGCGTGCCCGTACGAAAGTCCACATAAGTGGTGTATACGGAATCACAAACGCAGGCATCACAGCACCGTTCACAATTGAATGGTTCGTAACAAAAATCATTCTCGTCAAATTCCATCTAAACGAACAGCGGGAACGATTAACATAGAGTTCAATTTGACAAATATAATATTCACTATTACATGGATATTCGTTGTAGGTATTGTCTGCAATTATATCGCAGAATGATTTTAGTTTATTGTCAAACTGTAGATCTCGTGATTTACTGTTTTTGACGGGATTCATTTTTGTTATGAATCCCTCGACGGATTCCTCGTTAATTCGTCTGCATTCGTCCTAAGAGTATTATTTTTAAGAACGCTTATGATTGAAATACACACGAGTAATACAGTGTGTCCGATTTATTTAGACACATTTCAATATCTCGAACTATATGAATAATACAAATAAATGTTTCAAACAGAAGTTGTGGAGTAAGAGGGACACACAATGGTGATGGTATACGTTTTACCTGACTCTCTTTTATAGGTCTCTTTTCTTGAAAATCATGTTAAGATTTTTAAATGGATGACTATGTTTGTTATTGCACATACTGAAATGTGATGTTCAGACCTTTTAGGAGGCTTACTACTTAGTTTATATTTGCACAAATCGTTATCGAGATATGAGCATCTAAATTTGACATGTGAAGATGTACGAAAGTTATTATGAAATTGTGTCTTATTTTTAGTTGCAATAAGCCGGACAGTCCATCGACGTTCGGAATTGATCCAAATACCTGTGATAAGCGATTATATTACAGATTTGTGTTCTTCTTTTTTCTCCACACGAACATGTGTATACACATACCCTCCCGTTTGACATTTTTCTGTGTGCTCTTTGTACTTCTGATCATAATTTGTCTTCGAGCTACGCCTTAATTTAATTAACGCTTTGCTCAGACGACGATTTACTCGAACACCGTAATAAAAATTCTCCGCAGGAATGCGTACTGAGTTGGCCATCTCTGACTTCCCTTATCCAACCTCTTGTCCCACCTTCAGAGATCAGTTCTCGCGATTCGGAGAGAACGTTCTTTACGATGGCCAGTCTACAGGCCCGCGGAATGCCCGAAACTCGTAGGAGATGCGTTTCAGTTGAAGAAGCCGAGCCGGCATTATTTTATTTTTCCTTCGCACCCGTTGCTTCTCGTGGACCGATCGTATCTAATTTTGTTTCTCTGTTTTCAGCTTACCGGAAGATGTACATGGGCGACCAAGTCCTCGGCTATACCTGCACAATGTGCAGCAAGTTCTACAAGATGTGGAGCAACTATTTGAAACACAAATGTGAACCGCCGCAGTTCAAATGCCCATTATGCCCGTTCGCCGCGTTCAAGGCCTTCATTCTCCACGCCCATCAGGCCGAACAGCACTTCAAGGTCACTTCGCCGAACACCTGAACCCTCCGCTTTCATCACGCTTCGATCGGCATCCAAACGATGCGACGTTCGGTTGCCTTGATCCGCGTCGAAGCTTCCTTGTGCCTAATCCACCGTCGCAAACGGTTTTCCGAATGGCTACGAGACATAAGAATTTCAATTTCGATCGCCTGTTCACGTTGATCGATTCGAATCCGCAATCTATTTCTAGCACTGTCGCTACTCTTGTGATCGGTGTCACAGAATCGAGGATTGGTCGTTAGTGTCTCGGTCGGGACGATAATCAACTCTTATCTACACGGAAAAAGTCTTGCGAGATATCTCGGTATTCCACTTTACATCCAACAGTTCTAATTCTACACCATTAGAGATTAGATTGGTCAAGCTAGTAAATTACTAAACTCCAAGCTTGTTATCGGAGTGCAATTTATTTTTTTCAGCTGTGACATACTTCGAAGACTTCTTGAAATCGCTTCTTATTTCATGAATAAAATGTACAGCACTTGGCGCAACATTTTTTTCGTGTAGCTTACGATTAATCGATCGAAACGCATAGCCGGTGAGAGGCAGATCACAGACCTGGCTAAAGGTACCGGACGATCAGCTGATTGTATACTTGTATTGGTCTCGATTATGTTCCGCAATGCGAACATCACTTTTCATTTATTAATATTATTTTTTCCCTAACATTTGCCTCTTCGTTCATTCTGTTTTCCGCATCTCGCGTATAACGTTTCCTTTGGAAACGAAACGAAGAGCGAACTGTCCCGTCGTCTTTTCCAGCCAAACTGTTCGCCAGTCGTTCGCCTTGCAATCGCGTGACTGATTTTATCGCTTAGATATAAGTGTAAGTAAATTATAATTAAGCAAGGATGAGAATGTTAGCACACGCAAGCGTGATCGTGCTTCACGATCTTGATATCCGCGTTGTTCGACCGTGACGGTGTACGTCATTAACGTCGTCACGCGAACTTAACACCTAATCTTCATTATTCGTAAATGCATGTATTTTCGTAATACCAAAAATAAAGAAGCAGAAGAGTATCGCAAACGATCGAAAAAAGAAACTGCCTTTCTTAAGACCATCGAGATAGATTTTCACGATCAGCTCCATCTTTTCTCTCTTCCCTGTGTTTTCCACAATTAATATTATTGCTTACTGTTACGGCGTCCGTCAGATCGTCGGATCGAAATGGCGTGCACACGTTGGTTCGCGTGCAACAATGTCAATGCATTTACGTTGATCCAGCGATAAGAACGTGCCGTGACAGATAGTTCATTATCATGTTTGTCCTTTGTTCATTTAGACACTAGAGGGTATGAATGTACGTTTGGCTGTGTGTATGTGTGCGTCCATCTTCCTCAACGTCCGAAGGGCCTGTTTAGTACATGTATGACCAATATTTTATTTACGTTATGTTACACATGTGTAATGACTAATCAACTCTTTAAGTTACAGATCGGACTGGCTATATTGTTTGTAAGCGCAGTTTCAAGATGTTTCAAAAGAGGATAAATTCAACACGACGCTTACGTAAATTTCCTGTAAGAAACCTTTTTCGTTGCTCGCATTGTCCCAGAACTTTCAAGAATCAGCCTTATTTTGTTTATCACATGCTACGCGCGCATGGAATAAATGTTAGGTTCTTAAGAAAGAATAAAGCCGTTAGAAGAAGATACATTTGAAAAAGATTAGAAGTAACTGATACATTGAGCGAGAAATTTAGTCATGACCATTTACAAAATTCTTAAACCATGTAAGTAGAGGTCTATTAGAAGAACTATTCAAAATTTCACAAAATTTGAAGATTCGCAAATCTTAACGAAACTCTTCTCACACGTTCTACTTGTATAATAATGGAGGTTTCCAAGTTTTAAGACATTTCTATGCACTAGGATCGCAGAAAAGCAATATTGATCATCAAATCATGGGATCATCAAATCCTAGGATCTGGCAAAACTGCGAAATTAGTCCATTTTCATGAATTCTTTTCTAAGATAAGAAATAGATCGATCGTTTATTCTACTCGTGAAGAAGTGCTAGTCAACATTTCTTCATCAAAATAATGGATTTCTTTTTCCCCAACGTGCTTTGTCGCACTCACTGTTTCGGGTGATGATTACGTTTAATATATTATTTGATACGTTTGTTTTATATGATTGTTACATTTGATACGTTATTTGACATGTCCAACATGTTATAACATATACCACAATCATTATATGCATCAATAAATGAGAAATAAGATCATGTACAATGCGTATGAATTCTACACTGACGTGTTGCGTCTTATGTACACGTGTTCGTCTTTACTGTAAATGTCGTTGTCACGAAAAAAATGAAGGGGAACACTTGGGCTGGTATGGTCACGATAAACGCGAATCGAATTGAAAGAAGTGGCGAGTTCG
>SHCU01000176.1:165632-217180 GCA_004307685.1 Ceratina australensis | reverse complement strand
TATATGCTTTGCTGATGCTTTTATGGGGCGAAAGCTTGTACGTGAACAACGAGATTTCGCAGCGTGTCGTACTCAAAGGTACCTTTGTTCCTTCCTTTTCAGGTTTCCATGCATGCTGTGAGTGCAAGAAAACGTACAGGTCGAGAATGGCACTGAACCGGCACGTTCGCGAAGAGTGCGGCCGAGTTTTGTACACCTGTCCGTTTTGCCACAGTATCATGCCCATGAAGTTCAACCTTCTCAACCATCTGAAGAAGGAGCACGGCTGCGTCGCGAAGATCTGAAGAGAAATCCGTTCCTGTACTCTTTATTCCTACATTTCTCCCAGGGTTAAGTGAGCACGCGGACGATAAGGAGTTTCTACTTCTTTGAATGTGCTCGACTTTCAGGACAGTGCAATACGATCTGAGACTACGTTAAATCGGATCTTGGTTAAGAAGACTGATAACGTTGGACATCTTACTTTATGTGAAAAACGTCGAGTCAGGACGCTTACAGTGGAAGCATGACGTATATTTGTACGGGTGCGAGCACACCTAAACAATAAAGTAACCCAATGATACAACGATTCATTGTGGCAGCTTTCTTCTCGTCTCATTTTTAATCTCATTCGCAGAGATAAAGAGAGGAGATCATAAGAAAGAACAAAATTTCTTTAAGTTTTCACTAACCGCAGTTTGTAAATTTTTCAGATTTTTTAATTGGAAATCGTCCCCTAGAAATGTGTGGTAACAAAGATACAATATTACCTTTGGTCATCGAGACGCGTCAGGGACAGGTATCGAGCGTTTCTGTTTCCTGGGAAAGAAATAGTTAAAAGCGATTTATCGTGCATAATTTGACAAACTAATGAGCAATAATTAATCGTTTCCACCAGTTAAATACCTTTATAGACAAGAAATACTCGCGACTGACTTTATCACCAACTACTTGAACACGTTTCCCCAAACGTGTTTCTGTTCCTCCTAACGAACAACTGTCTGTAACATATTGTACATTTTTCCCGAAAGCATGCGCACACGTTTAATTGTAAATAAATCACTGAAATTAGACACTCAATCGCGTTGACGCCGATGTGTTGGAATAGATAATTTTATTACAATTCGATATATAGATATAATTTTTTACAAAAGGCGGCAGCGAATGTCAATCAAATGTATCTTGATTGATTAATACAAGTCACTTTTGACTCATGCTTTGAGTACAGTGAATTAATCAAGAGGACAAGTGTACCCGAAAAAATATTTGAATACCAGTAATGTAGCAAGGAAAAAACATCGAATGCCCTAATAACTTTCTTATTAATTTTATTTATTTTTTGACTTCATTGTACAAAATACAACTTTGTGTCAAAAGTGATGTAATAGCTGCCAGTTTTCTTCAGGGATTTAAAAGAAGCACAGATCGTGGCAAACCTTTACCTTCTCGGAGCTGTAACGTGTTACTTTTTGACCGTGGTCCAGCGAATGAGCAATGTAACATTCGTAGTCAACGATCAACTATTTTTCGGCGATATTTGTATATGAGCCGATTGATTGACAGAACGAACGGATTTCTTTTCCAGAATGGAACACCTGTTTGGCCTGCTCGAAATCGTACAAATGGAAGAAGTCCCTCCATCGGCACGTGCGGGAGAGCCCGGAGTGCTGGCCCGTCCTTCTAACGTCCGGGAACGGCGAGTTCATCCGACAGATTCACTACAAAATGCTCTACAACGTGAACAACGCCAATTAACGATTCGCAATCGTTCGCGAACTGTTCGGGCGCGATCTCCCTTGTTATTTCGAACACGTTTTTATAGAAATAAATGTTGTATTTTATTCTGATACCAAAGGCTGAAATGCGTTACGATTATGTCTTAATTGGTATAATTAACGACGAGCGTACAGGATCTATCTCTTTCCAGAAGATTGTGACAGAGCACTCGGTCGATGAAAACAGCTTATATTCTTTTCCAATCTTTTACTTTTTAATCATTCTACGCATCTCCATTTTATGTCTTACTAAAGTCTTTTATTAACGATGAGTAGTTCGTTGTTGAATGTCGTCTTTCGTCCAAGACGCCTGCCTGTTTGATTCCACGCTAATACGACACTTTCTTTTTCAGGTATACGTCTAATACGTCCTCTGGCTAAAATTAGATCACCGAAGAATCCGCGGATACATTCTTGTGAACAATGCGGGAAGACCTACGCAAACATGTCTTCTTTGTATCGGCATTTAAAGCTCGAATGCGGCATCTTACCCAAATTTTGCTGTCCGTACTGTCCATTCAGAACGAAAAGGAAATTCAACTTACATTACCACACAATGAGTAAGCATAAGCAACGGTTGACGAGGAATTGAGTGCTTCGTGGAAAAAGCCGCGTTTGGATGATGAAATGACAATTCATGTCAGGTCTTATTTCGACAGGGCCTCGTTTATGACCATGTACTCAGGTACATTTACATGGAAAAACAAAAATGTGTTTAAAATTAACTAAAAAATCTCTTTTATAACACGTGCAGAGAGAGATGGTCTTCTGCACGCACTTTTTATTAAAAATATGATGATCAACATAGGTCGAATGGGCTTTTTCAGAGTCGTGCTCAAATACCATCCACGCTTGGAAAAACATATTGTCGCCTCTAGTTGAACAACGTGCTATCTAACTTCTCTGAGGCCGAAACTGAGATGAATTCACACTAATGTAAAATCTTATTATAAAAATAAAGCATATAATCAATTAAAATGGCATTTTCTAAAAATATTTTTTGTATTTCTTATGCGCATACATATACTCTTTTTATTCATTAGTTATGTACTTTATGAACTAATTGTGTCTGCTTAATTTTTCAGGCAAGAAGAGTACCCGTGGATATTTTTTTCCTTCTTGGATTTTTCGTGAAATTTTTTTATAAGACTCTTTATGTCCCATGGTTCCCTACAGAGTACGCAAATATGCGTTTCGAAGAAAACCATACGAGTGCAGCTATTTTTTATTTAAATACGTTATGTTACGTAAACTCGGTTTTAAGTGCAACAAAATCTTTTGTACATTAATCATCTACCTTGAATACATACGAATTCGAGATCACCCTGCGACCATCAAAGCATCCTTCTCTATTTTTGGTTATTTTATTGTGGAGGGTTGGAAATTGGCATCTATTTCATCGGAGACGATAGGTTGAAGAAGGTGGAGAGACAATCGCGTGTGAAAATATTTGTAAAATTCACCGTCACGTCGACACGTACAATAAATCTGTCCATCTTTTTCCGCTAATTTAAAAACTTCACGCCTACATTCACGTAAACACGGCAAAGATGTTACCCTGGGCGCACTTATTTCTCAGAGCTGTTGGCTGATACGTTATGTGTTGGGTTGGTTACGGGTTTAATCTCACTGATCTCTTTTTTTTTTTATTTTACCGCATAACTATCCGTGCACCGACCGACGAAAAATAAAAATCCGTATCCTGAACGTCTCATCCGTCTTCCCTAGTTTTTTAGAGCCCATCTTAACCCTTTCAAGATATAATTATTACATTGATCTCCTACTCGAGGTACAGTTCTCCTATCAAAATCATAGCGTCTACAGTGCAACTTTGTCAGTTTATTTTCAATTCAGACTTCGTACTAAAAATATACACGTTAAGCATCGGTCTTGAAAGGGTTGATTTGCGTTTTGATTTCTCATGGGCCTCCTCTCTTTTTCTATTTTTTTTTTATTTAATAAAATAACCTTTGACGTCGATCTCGCGTCTCGCTTGGCGTCGGGACTTGTTGCAGGGATGGTCGCGTTGCTGTCGCTACTGCGATCGGACTTCAAGCAGATGGGCAAGAAGACTCGTTCGGCTGGGTCCGGTTCCGCAGGAACGATGAGGAGCGGCGTTGTTCTAGCAAGCAGATGCGCCAGCAACAACGCCGGTGATAACAGCAACAGCTATGACAGCGGTAACGATAGCGGTACGCGTGCGTCCACCCGCGAGGTAGTGTTTCCCGACTCGTTCGAGGTGCTGCCGCAGCCGCGTGACCTAAGCGTCGTGTACATGGACGTGCCTCACGAGCAGCAACGGAAATTTCGATGCCGTTTCTGCGGCAAAGGTTACCGATGGAAAAGCACGATGCGCCGTCACGAAACGGTTGAGTGCGGCGGCAAGCCGCCGGCCTTCCAATGCCCCGAGTGCCCGTACAGGGCCAGACAACGGGGTAACTTGACGGTACACTACAAACGGCATCATCAAAAACTCGAGTACGATGCTTAAAAGTGCCTGCGATTGTGTATCGAGGGAGGAGAATATACAGGGCCGATTTTTTTTTATTCTTAGAGAAACTGATAGTTCAATGTTAAAAAGAAGACGCAATCTTATTTCACGTTCGTATTCGTTGGTATTCGTAAGGAAATGTTAAACAGGAAAATTTTGCATCATTGAACTTTACAAGTGTAATACCGAGCCTAGATCGTTTAGATTGTTAAAATCGCCCTGAACGTATTAAGATTAGATCTATCGTATAGTGGAAAGTTTTTTTTTATGAAAGAGTTAGGTTTTTCATAAAAGAAGTAACAACTCCGTAACTTGTCGCTTTAACTTGAATTGCCTGCTGTCAAAACATTTTCGATCCAATTACACTAACCATAAATGGTTAATTTTTCTTTTTTACATACGTATATTGAAATCAGTGCTAAAGTATACACGAATGTGTATGCTTAATTAATGTTTTTTATCTCTAAGATTTTTTCTATGATTCAGGAGATTTGATATTGTTTTGCATTTCTAAACTCTCATTATATAATCAGACGTACAGAACATCAAGGTTGCGGACACAGTGAGCGTTCACATTTTTTATTTCTTGTTTGATCGAAAATCTTTTTCCAGTGATAGCACTCGCGGAATGACACGATCGTTTGGGAATTGAGCCTCTAATTTTATTATGACAAGTGTTTTATTTCTTCAACTTTATGTTTTCTTTTAACGTGCATTAACAAATTATTGCAGAAATCTTGAAAATTAAAAGTATGTTTGCTTCTATTTTTTCTCAAGTGGATAATTTTTCTTTCTTGTTTTATCAAGGTATGTAAAGTTTCTTATTTTAAATTCTTTAGCTTTCACGTCTGTGATCTACGAACCTCCGATAGTTGATTTTGCCAATATCACAATACTTAAAGTTATTTCATTAATAATTACTATAATTGATTTAAATGAGATGTAATATGTTCATTGAGGAGAAATGGCTGAAGCTTTGAATGTTGATGAAGTTATCGTCGGTGAGACGACCTACGATTTCTTCAACGATCGTGTCTAAAAATGGCGCTAAGTGAAACTTACTTGATTGTCGTACAACGTATGTGAATAGACCGCGACTATCTGTAGTACTTTCGAGTCTCAGGATTTTACCGACTTAAAGAGAAAATAGAGATGTTCATAAAATGAAGCGTATCGCACGTAGGTACAGATCAGGGCAGTCGCTCTCTCTTATTACCACAATAACATCGAGGTGAAATCGTCGCTCGTTACCACTTTCTTCAAACATATACCAGAGTTTCGCATATTTTCTAGTACTTTTATACGTATCTACGTACACGATATAGATAATTTTTTACAATCTAGATGATAAGTTATTTTTATTCTGAAGAATAACAAGGTACACACGGTAAATTGAAATGCGGCGATATACGTAGATAGTAAATATCATCGATCCTTCTGATCGTAGGGATAAGGGATGATAGTGCCTTTTTTTGTTCGTTTGTCAATAAAGAAACGAGGTACGATCTAAGTAAGTAGGAACGATCGTGCATTCGTTACAGTTATTATTTATCGCGTTTCACTGGTGATTTTCGTAAAAAAATCTCCAGAAAATCGGTTACCTGAGAACACTTAGACTTATGATAGTTAATAATGATTACTCGATTTTCCGATTTTCGCCCTCAACTCCAAATAAAAGAACTTCGACAGTTTTCTTAAATTTATACGTCGATGACATTAAATAACGAAACAGCATATCACAATATCGTAGACATTATGCAACTTTATTAGATATACATATTTCTTTGTTTTATTATTCCTAGAATCAATTGAGACACTGTGTGAGTCGATTCATATTTTACAATTGCAGATAATTCGTGCTCTATTAGTGATGTACGATTTGCTGACAAAGAAAAACATTTGTTATCGTCAACGAGCGTCCAGTCTACATAATACGCGCACACTCGTTAACAATTGAGAGATCGTCGTATACGAGATATAGTAGATTCTAATTTTTAGGGACCATTACGTACCTACATATAGACGAATTTACCAATGCGGAGAGTATTTATCTCCGATTTTAATCTAGTGGAACGATCGAATTAAGTCTGCTCAAGCGAACGAAAGAGCCGATCTCCGCGTGACATTTCTCGTACGATCATGCCTCGAGTATCAGGTTTGTTAAATAACAATTAAGCCAATCCGCACGCGATGCATACAGTCGCTTAAAAAAGAGTTTGCTGGTAAAATGAGAAGTGCCTAAATTCACTGTAATATTGAAACTCAGTAAAAATTGTATTATACATGATCGCGGGCAGACGCGAAGGAATTTTTGCGAATTACTGTATGCGATTGAAAACATTCCTCCAATTATTATCGAGACCGACTCGTTTGTCGTTCTACCTACAAATACATGTACATTCTTAGCTTTGTAAGAAGCGACGCGTTTTCTCCCATTTTACGTATAAATATACATACACGCGCACAGTAGATAGAGAAACAGAGAAAGCGAAAGAGAGAGAGAAAGAATGAAAGCGTGAGAGAGTGAGAAAGAGATTTGTATGCAACAAAAAAAAACGGATGAGAAGAGAGAAGGGCTCGTCGGGAAGTTCGGTTCCAGGACGAGGTCTAGTATTTTTGATATCAGTATTTATGAATGCTCCAGTTGAGCTGCCTGCGAACGGGTAAGGGTATACTCGTTCTTTCTGTCACGTTCGCGGCGACTTTCGCGTTCATGTCTCGTCTACCCAGGGATTGATCCGATCTCGATTTAAAGAAGAAAAACAGAGTAATATCTTCTACCGTTGTGCACGTGCGCGCCTCCCCGATTTCCTTGTTTCCATCTAACTTGCAACCGGTCACTGCGTCAAAACAGGGAAAGTAAAGAAAAGAAAATGCAAGTGTCGTCCCTCTTGAATACTCGTCCCGATACGTATGTATTACTTATCACTTGAAACACTCTTCTTAAGAAAAGGTTCACCAGCCGAACTATCGAGTATCTATTAAGACAAATATCAACAATTAATAATATTTTATTAACATTATTATTATTATATTATTATTATTATTAATATTATTAATAAAAAACAATCTTTGTTGCGGGTTATTTTCTAATGATCGCAAGTGTTTTTCCACTCCCCCACGCTCCATTCACGTTCACCGTGACTCCAAAGCGATTAAACGGAAAACTTGGGGACGAAAGATGCGTCCGTTCCTGAAGTTTAAGAAAAAAGAAAAATACGTAATTTAAGGTTTTCGGTCCTTGTCGAAAGAAAGAAAGAGAGAGACGGAAATTTTGTATACTGAGAATTTCTGACTAACCGAATACTTCTGTTTTCAGCATATTGGCAGGGGCTGTCCATTAGCTTCGAAACGTACCCCTGCGACACTTGCGGAAGGCAATACAAGAGGATGATATCTCTGCAACGGCACAAGAGGCTCGAGTGCGGGAAGGAAGCGCAGTACGAGTGCCAGCTATGCCATAGCAGGTTCAAGCACAAGCATAGTCTTTTAAGGCACTATAACGTGCACACGAACAAGGTAGAGCGAGTCGAGAGATCCGCTTGACAGCCGAAGCCGGAGATTGCGGCGCAGGAAACGCCAGAGACTTCAACGCGTGCAAAAATAAAGATTTTTATGTTCGAACAACTGAAGGTTCGAAGACTTCAACGTATAGGAGGGCGAAAACTGCGGTGTGCCGGCAGCGGCTGACCTCAGCACGAGTGCCGGTCACCCAGAATTGAATTGTCGACAATAAAAATTGAACAATTTTCGAAACGAGTATACTAAAGACCTAACAAGAATTGTTAGTAAAAAATCGAGATATTTTCGAACGATCAAGTTTAGAAATATACAAAATATAATGAAAACGCCCTTGATCCTCATCTTATTTCAACATTCACGATGGACATTAAAGTACTTTTTATTAATTTCTTTTAATGAAATAAGTTCATTATTGAATGACCAAGCTTTGTATATATGTATGTAAAAATGAAACAGTGCGTGATATTTTACGAATATGGAAGATCAAAATGAGCAGGAGAAATAGGCACTGTAATTGTTCTCTGTTATAGCGATTATAAGAATTACATTTTGTAAAATAAATTGAGAAGAAATGTGATATATGGTACGATGCAATATGCTTTGCGTTTAAGCTTTTGTCTTTTCTTAACGTTTACATAAGTACGCTTATGAAAAATCTACGATTTCAATCACCAATTTGCATAATTTTATTAATTGTTACAAAGAATAAAAATTGCATTTCCCAATATGTTTTCCTTATTCCACGTGCAACATATTATTTACCTACAACCTGCGTTATGTTTTCTGTCTCCTTCTCCTCTAATTTGTTGGTTTAAATTATTTTATTGATATTGTTACTTTACCTTCTCTACAGTTTCACAATTTTTATGTGAAGCCAACTGATAAAGGAAGATTGAGCTACATCGTCTTCTTGCTTATTTAGATTGTTTGTTTCAGCTCTGTTGGGCAGACAGACAGACAGGTATTTTGCAACGAGGTCCAAACGGGAACAGTAGTACATATCTATCTACTTTTTCAGGTGGTCCGCAGCCAAAGACGCCATACCAGTGTAAGAAGTGCTTGAAATATTTCAAGTCATATGGATCGCTCAAATCTCATCATCACGAATGTGGTAACAAGAAATTCCTTTGTATATTCTGTGATTATCGATCAAATCGAAAGAGGAACGTCATCAGGCATCTTTCCAACCAGCATAAGGAAGCGAACACGAAGATGCGACCGAAATGTATTGTAACGCTTTAATCGGTGAGCCTGCGTTGTGTCGGTACACATATTTTTCGATCGAAGAAAGAAATTCATCGATCAGTAATTTCTTGCTTATTTAGATTGTTTGTTTCAGCTCTGTTGGGCAGACAGACAGACAGGTATTTTGCAACGAGGTCCAAACGGGAACAGTAGTACATATCTATCTACTTTTTCAGGTGGTCCGCAGCCAAAGACGCCATACCAGTGTAAGAAGTGCTTGAAATATTTCAAGTCATATGGATCGCTCAAATCTCATCATCACGAATGTGGTAACAAGAAATTCCTTTGTATATTCTGTGATTATCGATCAAATCGAAAGAGGAACGTCATCAGGCATCTTTCCAACCAGCATAAGGAAGCGAACACGAAGATGCGACCGAAATGTATTGTAACGCTTTAATCGGTGAGCCTGCGTTGTGTCGGTACACATATTTTTCGATCGAAGAAAGAAATTCATCGATCAGTAAACATGAATGCGGACAAAATACCTCGCAAAAATGTTTTTTTTTGTTTGTTTTTTTGTAACACGTTCATATTTTCTTTCTCTACGATCGCGTAAAATGTGTTTTATATGTACCTTCCGGACACAATTTGTGAAATCGAAAAGCGATATGAAAACTATGTTAGGAAGTTGTACAATTTATTAATAAATAGATAAGATCTTCGGAATTTACACTCTCCTAAAAGTAAGACAACGAGAATTTCTACATCATGAGTAGCAGGTTCTCTCTTACTTCGTTTACAGGCGATCTTACAGTATCGTCGATTGGTCGCTAAACCAGCGACGCCAGGTTGTTTTTTACTCTTGATACACATGACAATACGTGCATCAGAGAACGAAGGTTGTACGTTTTTGGAAGCTTGCATGTGTGATAAATCACTATTTGAGCCACGGTGCCTCGTAAGACGCTCGAAAAGATTGTAGAATCTTGATTCAAAAGCCAATTATGCTTTCATCATTTTTTAATAACGTCAACGGTGAACGAAATAAATTATAAGCAAATCAATGTTATTAAAAAATGATCTTTCAGAAAGTCGTCTGGCTTCTGAATTTTTATTCCCAATCATCGGGCTCGGCGCGAATCGCAAGCCACTCTCCTTTTTTATTTATCTGTGACATATTTAATTGAAATGAGGTTTTCTCGAGAACAGAGTACGTGTATCAAATGTGTGCTCGGTCGTAGTGCCGCAGAGGCGTGCGGCGCGATAAAAGTGGGACAGGCCTAAAGCTTCTCTTTTTCTTTCCCGATTACAGATATGACGATCAAGAAGAATATGATCCTGGAGAACGCGGATCTGCCGGTACAAGCTTGGAAGATTCACGAGCAGGGGCTGCCGTTCGCAGAGCTGAAGATACCGAAGGCACAGAACTACGTTGGCAAGAAGCCGCCGGGACAGTTCGGTTGCAGCAGATGCGGAAGATCGTACATGAGGAAGGACTCGTTGCAGCGGCACGTGCACTGGGAGTGCGGCAAGGAGCCCCAGTTTCAATGCCCGTTCTGTCCCCAACGGTGTAAGAGGAAGGCCCATTGGCTGCGACACATTCGCCGGCAGCATTTGGACAAAATCGGGGACAAGGAGGCGCATCTACTGGCTTATACGCCGAAACTCGAAGTCGACTAAATATTCTTCCGAAGAAACGCTTTTCACATCCGATATAATCACATCCATCATAGTTTTTAATCAGGCCCATTTTTCCAATGTTATTTTTTGTTGCGTGGGTTAATCCTCTGAGTCGTTCAACCGAGAGAAACGCAACAAGTGTCTGAACGATTTCTTTACTGATCGCGAACATATATTGCAATGGTCTCTGCCAAGCGATCGTGATGTGTGTTGGCGATCATTATCCGCCCAGAATCATTCAGGCAACTTAATTCGGTAAACACGTTACGTGAACTGACTGATCCGTTCGCATTTCCGATTTATTTATCGATATTTGATAACGTTCGTAATGGAAATAATTGCTTTCTATTATACAAAAAATAAACGTTACGAGAAAATTTTAATTGATGTTACGAGAAGTGTTTCAAGGGCATTTAGCGAGACAGTCAATGGGTTCCGCTAACAGTCATATACACTTGGACAGTGTTTTGTAGATTAAAAATTATTTTGTTGTAACAATTGATTTGCTTGCACTTTAGTTACATAAATATTCTTTCTATTGCTTTTCATTATACATTTACGTTTAAAGAACGGTTGTGGAGATAAAGTGATCAACTTAGCACAAACCGAATTTTGTGATGGGAGATAAAAATAGTGTGTTACATTTTGCTTTTCTTTTTTCGAGATACAAATCGATCTATTTCATTAACCTTATGTTTTCAATATCTTTAACACTGACTGATATTTATTAATTTACAACGAATTAATGATTAATTGTACTTTCAGTTTGAAACTCTTTACTTTTTTTATCAATTAATCAGTTGTGTTTGTTTTTTGTCAAGTGAAAAACTTGGATACTCATATCTTTTTTATTACAATGCTATGTTAAATCGTATTATCTATTTTTTTACGTAGTTTTGGGACTGCATCGTGTTAGTACTCAATACAGTGCCTTAATAATGCGCGCGGATATAACTCCGGTCATCAAGACAATAAGTGCGATTTTTTCTTAAGACTCTTACTAAGATCATGCATTAAAGACGGTCTAGCCTTAATTCTTCTCTACGCTGTAAGATGGTATACGATTAAGACTAGTTTTCTATGAATGTAGTTAAGACAAGCGATTAAGCATAGCCTCGTAAATGAACTCCCGTTAAGACTGATCATATTTAAGTACGCGATGCCCACAGTTCGCATTGTTGCATTTGTCTTGCTTAGTATTACATGCGAGCGCTAATCATATTTCGTACGTTTGATTAAATAAAATGATATGTCGAAAGACGAAGAATACCAGAACGACACCACAAACGTCTATACAACCTTGTCATTAAACCGCGTCAAATCCCTTCCCCGATTCCCATATCATTCTTTTTCTCTTTTCACCTGTCCACGATTAAGTGTTGTTAAACATTTTTTCTTTCCATCTACAGCAATTAATCGCTCGTACCATGTACCTCTTTCAGCTTGACGAATCATCGATTTCTACCATTCCGATGCGCAGGGATGCACACGTCTGACCTGTCAATAATTATTTTTCTTTTTCCAACAAAAAGAATATTAGAAGTTATATTTACAAGACTGAACTTCCTACTCCGCATTTTGTCCATTTCTATCTCTCTCTCTCTTTCTCTCCTCTCACTCTTTCTTTATCTCTCTCATACTCTTGTCTCCCCCGAAAATGATCTCTTACAACGTTTCACCGATACAGGAATGAATTGTACATTATTACGAAAAACGAAGATATCCGCTGTGCGTTTCGTTCGATGCGCATCGTTGCGATTTTACCCTCTGAATCGAACTCGTTCACCAGTCACGGAGTTGCATCACTCTCTTATAAATATTGTTCACTTCTACTTCTTTCTCCTCTTCTGTTTTTCTCGTCGACATTAGGGGAGTAGCATGCGCACTAACTCTTCTCGAAACTTGTACATAGAAACACGACTTTTTATCGCTTGCGCGTCGAAAGGAACAGACCCGATTTCGATAAGTTGGCCTTGAAAATTTTTGAACAATTTGCAATGTTCATTTCCTATTTGTAACCACAAGCTTACTCGCGTTCCGTTTCTTTCGTCGCGCACAAATACCGCTCCTTCTTCGTATGCGAAATTTTCATAGCTAGCTGCTTGGGGCTCGAAATTAGGGATACGACGAAAGTGCATTATATACTATCTTCTATCTTGATGCAATAATCAGACACTATTCGATCGCGTTCCACGCAAGTGACCCAGCTCGAGAACGAACCCGCGAAACTATGCGAGCGAAACAGTCGCGCGATTCCTTCTCGAGGCTGTCGCGCAAGCCGCGATCATTTTCTAGGATACGCGGGGAAATTTATCTTCAGTTTCAAAACAGAGATCTCATTCACGAGCAAGACAATGCAGACAGCAAAATAGATGCACAGGGATTCCTTTTTGTTTTAATCGCTGTTTTGCACTGAAGGTAGCTTCCACGGCGCTCAACGCGTGTGTACAGTTTTCTAACAGAATTCTTAGTGGGTTTTTGAGTCGAGTCGGCTTGAGAACGCTCGCGGGCAAAAACAGATATAAGTGAATGAACGAACAATCGCATTTCAGATGTAATCCAAAAGTTGGTCACGCAAATTTCAGTGTAATTTCAATAAGGGAACTTTTCTGTCTTTAACGCTTCAGGTAGCGTTCACTAGAAATTTTTGTGGCTCGAAGGTGATCTTTCGTTGTCCCAAAATTTTGAATATAAAAGAAGTGCTGCGAGAGTGAAAGTATTTTCGGTTATGTTATACGATATAAAAAAATTCTTGCCGACTTTTTTGTTTGCTTTATTATAAGTTAATCTTACATAGTTATAACTTACATAGCTATAACTACATAATCATCTAATTTGCGATACTGTTTACTCCGTGATTACTGTTCAATTAAAACAGATAATTGCCTGTTACGATGTAACTCGAATTTACCACAGTATCGTTCGACAAGGTTTGCAAGTTTTCTTTTAACGTCTGACGTTACGTTCCGAAAATAAATTTTCCCTGCTACGCATCTTTTATCTTCGAAATGGACGATCATAAATGTCAACGCTACCCGAGTCACACGAGATAGGAAGAGATGCGTCTCTTACTGAAATGACACAAAAATTTGTACAGCCAGCTCCGCTCCAAATCGAGTCTCCAGCGAACACTTGGTCCGCTATAAAAATCGCTTCTTAAAGAAACATCGACCGCTTCGACCGCGTGGGTAACTCGTCGAAGGAAACTTCGTTTCGCAGGAGTACAAAGTCTTAGTTGGCGAATGTTCGTTTCTACAGCTACTCGAAGCGTGCATGAAACGATAAAGCTCGATCCTTCCTGCTGAGGAAAGGTCGGGCGATCGACGAGCCGGACGTTCGTCAAATCAGTCACCGGCTTGAGGATTATAATTGCCCTAGAACGTCCGACTCCCTCGCGTCGCTTGAACAGCGTATTAATAAAAATTGGTGTGAATCGTGTGTTCTAGCCGAGGATCTGAGCATCACCGGGCTTAAGTGGGCGGCTGCCTGGCAAAGATGGAGCGTGCCCTCGATCATGTGGCGGTCCGGCGGCGGTTTAGTCAAGGGCCTCGGTTCCAGCTCCGCGAACCCAGAGGGTTTCAACTGCCCGGCCTGCGGTCGGATCTACAAGCTGAAGAGCAGCCTGAGGAACCACCAGAAGTGGGAGTGCGGCAAGGAGCCACAGTTTCAGTGTCCCCATTGCGTGTACAGGGCGAAGCAGAAGATGCACATCGCGCGGCACATGGAACGGATGCACAAAGAGAAGATCTACAAGCAGGAGCTCGTATAAGCTGGGGTGTGCTAGGGTCTACGCGGAGGCCGTCGGCGTCGTCGTCCAGGGGAGGAATGAAACAGGGCCGCTGACGAACAACCAAGTGGGAAGCGAGAAGGAATGAACGCGACGACGGTAGGAAAAACGCGCACGACCGTTTCCTTTCCCGTCGGATCGACGATCCCAACAAAGAAGCGAGGGAACGGAGAGTAGAGAGTCGGAATATTAGAGGGAGAAAGAGAGGGGGACAGGGGACGAGAGTGTGCGTAAGATATGGAGTATGAAACGTGCAAAAACGATCTGAGAAAAACGGAAAAGCTGTCAGGAAAGGAGGAAGAGGAACGGAACGAGGCTAACTCAGCAACGATCGAAATTTTACGAAGGGCGGTGAGACGCGAAACAAAAAATTAAAAAAAAAAAAAATGATACGACGCGGATGGCTGGGCTAATCGCGGCAACCGCGTTAGTTTGGAACATGGCGAACTGCCAATCCTTCTTATCTCGATTTTCGATTCTATTTTTTTTAACGTGTTTTTAAGGTTTATTATATTATATTATTAATTATTATTATTATTATATTAATTCGTAATTAATTATTTTCGCGTAACGAAATATACCGCGTTATAAACGACAGAGAGTATGTGTGTGTGTGCGCGTGAAAAAGATAGGCTGAGAGAAAGAGAGAGAGAGAAAGAGAGACCGCGTCAATCTCCCGCTCGGGGCGATGTCTTCGTTAGGCGAAACGCGTCCAGGCTCGATTAATCGTGATAGCACGTTCCTCTTTTCTTGTCGACGTTGACGATCGGCCGTGTATCTGCCAAGTTCCACAATCCTTCGTTTTTTTTTTTTAAGCAATCCGAACGGTTAAGGGAAATCGTTTTTTAGGAAGAAAGGGAAAGAATCGCTGAGTTCCGCCCCGAGTCGGATTTTAGGACCGTCCGGTAAACCGGAGCTCTTCCATAGCAACCATTCTGGTCACACTGGTTCCATATTTTTAAACAGGCTAAGCCGTGCGCGTGTGGCTCACCGGGGACACCAAAATCACAAGGTGAAGGCAGTTTCGAAATCTCACGCAATCATTCGCTCCGAATCGTATATCCGCATCCGCGTTCGCGGTCTCGTCCATCGATCCGGTTCGCGTGCTTCCTGTCAGAGTTAGGTACATATTACCCGGAGAGATACATAGGCACAGAGAGACACACCAAACAGCCCCCCTCCCCCCACCCCAGTTTTGTTTTTAACGATAAGTTCCGTCGAGGTAAAGAACGAGAGTTGGTGAGCGCGCATCGCATTTCTGAAAACTGGCAAACATTTGAAGCGCGCGACACACGTAGCGGACCGGTGCCGCTTCGTACCCGTCATTTCCGAATCACACTACTCGCTTTTCTCGAGAAAGAAAAAAAGCCTTTTCGAAAAAGGCAGCCATCTTAATATATATTCCTTGTCGCCGAATCGCGTCGAGGCGGCCAACTACAGGAGACAGCACAGTATTAAGCACCGATTCGGTTTCCACATCTGATCGGTCGAATCGCGCGGTTTTTCGCTTCTCGCTAACGACGCTTCATCTCCTCCATTCGCGGAATCCTGAACACACGTATACACACGCAGACACGACATACACGCGTACAACGTCCGTACGCGGTTTACGTAGAAGAAGTTACACGGATGGACGTATCACACACAGACATAGGTACAGACATACTTTTTAAGTACACAGCGAGGTATTCCTATAGCATTGTGATCGTCAGACTGCCAGATACACGAACCTTGTAGATTCCTATACGATGCATTTAAGTATATACATACATACATATATATTTTATATTATATAACATAACGCGTATAATTAATGCTGTTTAATTAAGCAATCCTCGGGGCTACGATCCCCACGCGTTTCCTCGTAACGATATTTTTGTTCACTGCCGATGAGCCTAGAAGCACGTACGCCGGTTCGACTTGACGAGACCCGCGAGATCTGATCCGCGTGCCGAGCACGGATTCCAACCGCGTGTCAATCACAACATTATCACCGAGCCTCTCGATTACTACGTTCTTCCATTATACCCGAATACACCGCAGTAGACTGTAGACGGATCATCCCTTTTTTATCTCGATCGGTCATACTTTTTCACGGCTCATTCACCGATTCCCGGCACCGCTCGTGCCGCGAGCGTGCCGTTTGGAAATGTTCCTCGAGCAGTTGGTTCGTCCGGTCCGTCGATGACGACGGGACGGGTGAACCGAGAAAGAAATCGCAATAAAACACGTATCCGTGCTCGGCGAGTACCTGGCATCGAGTCCCGTATTCCTACGCCAAATACGCGCGCAACGGCTGCCCGACTTTCCATACTGTAGACAATATTTATGAGACAAGCTAAACTTGTAAGCTAAACTATACTATACTATACTCGTAATTCATATTATAGGTACAGTGTTAGTATGCGCAACGTCTGACGCGAACGAAGCGGTAGATTTTAATATCTCTTCTTTTTTTTTGTTTGTTTTACGTACACTTTTCTAGCTGTAGCGCAACCGCTCCGCGTTCTCCGCGCGCGAGTTCTCGGTCGCCACCCATCCTCGTGTCTCGAGATTATCCATTAATCATTTTCAACTGAACTTCGTAGGTGAACGTATTTTTTATTTTATCTTTTCGATTCAATTGGAACAATTGTTAATTAACCACTAGTTAAATCAATGTTTCATTTTATGCAGAGAATACCTACAATTCAGAGTAACTGAAATGTCTCTGACATACTGCTTTTGTTCTATCTGAAAGAAATATTGTTGGAAACTGAATTCAGAATTTTGGATAAACACTGCCTACGAAGGTTTAACCTGTATCATTTTCAACTGAACTTCGTAGGTGAGCATATTTTTTATTTTACCTTCTTGATTCAATTGAGACAATTGTTAATTAACCACTAGCTAAATCAACTGTTTCATTTTATGCAGAGAATACCTACAATTCAGAGTAACTGAAATGACTCTGACATACTACTTTTATTCTATTTAAAAAAAATATTGTTGGAAACTGAATTCAGAATTTTACATAAATACTGCCTACGAAGGTTTAACGTGTATTTAAGTCCGCAAGCTGTACTATCCTCACACGGAGGAGTGTTCACGTACTCGAACTAAGTGACGCGAAGCAGGCTAGGATCGATTCTCCTCCGTACGAGTGCAATAATAATTTAACCACCCTCGATCCCCATCGGTCCACACCTCCGTTTCCTTCAACTCCGTACTACGAGACCGAGAGCTCGCTCGCCGTACGCGCGAGCACCGTATGTCAAACGGGCGGACAGCTATTGATCGAAAAGTGAGAGTCGAGAAAAAGGAAGGGGAAAGAATGCGAACGTCTGTCGTCCCAAGATCGAACGGACGGTTGGTCTTAAAGGGAATGATTTGAAAGAGGGTCAAGCATGTTTGATATAAGGGTAGCAGGCGACGATAAGAAGACGGTAGGAAATAGACACGTTTATGAATCGACTTGATGCATAGTTATTTGATTAATATTAATATCGATAATACTACTGCCTCGCGAGGCCTTGATGCGTGGCGGCGGTCGACACGAACGAGATCGGGGATGGTTTCGAACGTTCGCGTGGCTCGCGTCACGTGCAAAATAACATTGGTGTCAACAGTTTGGGGAAAGATCCGTGAGAGAATCGACAGGCCAACCGACCGCCGTCATCACAACGGAGATTACTAGATTATTAGGCATTTAAGAAGTACTATTAGCTAGATCGTAGGTTTTAACGACTCCTTTCTTTTTTTGTATCTGAAACAGAGGAAAATGAAAGGGGGGACGCCTTAGCGTTTTTCCGCGCGAGAATCTGTGAGAGCCGGCCGGCTTTTGCTAGCAGATATTAAGAGAGATAAAATGGCGTGAAGTTTCTCACGATTAGCGTAACTGTGAATGAAGAGAGAGAGAGATTGGTACACGGAGAGCGAGAATGTATGCATCTAGACGATAGGGTAACTTTGGGTGGGTCGTGTTTGCGTTAACGAGGCATGGGTCCCACACGAGGAACTTCCGATCCGTCGATCGCTCGGGATTCTTACGAGGAACATCAAGCTCGATGGCGACGGATCGGATGCTCTCGTACGAGGGGATATAAATGCCTTAAGAGATCGCGGGGATCCTCGTCAGGGAGAGGAGAGTGATAATTAACAGTCGTGATAAAGAGACGCTAGATCGTTCGACGCGAAACACAAAGGCGGCAAGAAAGAACGAATCGTTGGGCGGATCACGCGCGTTGATCTGATTCTGATAGACTATATTTTTCACGATTCCTTCGGACAGATTAAACGTCACTCGTGTATACTAATTCGGTGCCGCAATTATACTCGCCTATGCAAATAGCTATTTTTAAAGTGTCATCTCACAGTTTACGGAAGTAATTGCAATTGACCACTAGGAACAGGATATCTCGATCTACACACGATCTAAGCTAGATAAAATAGTGTTAGTGGTTATTTTGAGAAATCTATATTTTTTAAAGAGGCACCGAACCAATGATCTGATCAATAGAACAATCTAATTGATTTCATCCACAAATACGTTTGATGTATGATTTAAGCACTATATTTTCGGATAATGCAAAATTGTTGCACCTGATTGTGAATGGGTTAACGCGCGTATGTCGATAAGCTTTTGCTTGAACCCTTTCGGTGATTTGATAATGATCGACGACCCACAACGACGGTAGGTCAGGGCAGGGGACGACGAAATTAGCAGACGAGCGCGAGGGATATTAACACGGGTTGACACGCAAATTCGTTCGTAAATATGTGCCTTTGAAATTGTACGACAAGGAAGAAACGGGAATCCAAGATTCTTAATTCAATATTAAATGATTTATTGGCGTGAAAGTTCTATCCGCGGCTGAAGCTCGCGGTGATCGGTTTCTGATGGTAACGAGAATTCCAGGGATGAAGGATCCGGGGTAACAACAGTGTTGCGAGAACCGCGAAATTCGGCTACGCCGTTAGTTTCCAAATCTTTAAAAAAAAAGAAAGAAACGTATATATAAATAAATATATATATTATAAATATATGTAAAACGATCGCGATCGGGAAGAAGGGAAGAAAAAAAAGTATAGAATTTTTAAATAAGCAAACAAAAAAAAACATTATATGTAGATATATATACATGTACGTATACACTCATGAGTAAATAAGGGAATCGTCGTAAAAAACGAAATGGATAGCTTTTTTTATGAGTTCTTTCTTCATTCGTGTTAACTTATATGGCTTTTTAATTAGGTCTAACCCGAGTCTTGCGCATTATCAATTGGGCTTATTATAATCGTTTACTTATTTTCTTTTTTCTGTTCTTGTAATTAGGTTTTCATTATGATTAATCGGGCAACCGCGGTGAGCAAGAGTGAATTTTCTTTATATATTTGGGTGTCGGTCTGGGATTGGGAACGCTCTAACCGAAAAACAAAAATGACTATATTAAAACAAAAACAAAAAAAAAACGACGCTGTCGCCAAGATCGATGCAATCGAAATATCGAAATAAACATTTCTTTCTCATTATGGATACGATGAGACGAAGCGCGATGTAAATTAACAATTTATATTTTATCTGCTCTTCACGGTTGAAGTTATTTTACGGAAAAAGATGTTTCTCGAAAATGATAGAAATAGCAGATGTTCTAAAGGGATCGAGGAAGTAACGATTCGATTTATCGCAACTGTTGAATATGGAAAGTATTTTTATACTAAGCGTAGCATTAATGTGAAACGGAGCGCTGTCGAGAGAATTTTCTTTTCGCTATTCTCAATACTTCCTTTCGTCGTTGTCGAGCAACGAATTGTTAATTCGCGGTATAATCGGTGATTGCGGCGCCCAGTGTGATATTTTTCTAACGGTGAACTATTTTTTTGCTTCTTTTTCTTTTTAAGATTTAAGGTCCGACGAGAAACTTCACGTGTGCACTCGCCGTTGAAAGTTTTGTCGTAAAATTTAATGAGATTTCGGTTTCGGATGTTGCGAATAAAATTTATTAGGATTTTGTTTTTCTTTTAATTTTCTTTTTTTTTGCGAAGAGTAAAATTTATTTATTAAGATTAAAATTGTTTAACGCTTCGACGCGAGGATATTTGTCGATTACTCGAAATTTATATTATTAACGATAAAAGAAGATAATTTTAAAAAAAAGGAATAAAACGCGGAAAAAAGATATTAAATTTATTATATAATTTTTTATTGTTCGTTAGGGGCTTGAGGGAAATTGAGAGTTAGAGCTCGTGTGGTTTCTCAACCGGCTGATATCTACACATTTCTTTGGTTTCGCGGCACTTATTCGAAGGGGAGAGTGGTCTAATTATCGTAAGAGGGGAATAGGAGAAAGTACATAAGCGATTCCAGCGAATGTAGATCGAAAGAGAATTTTCGTAGCAACCAGTAGGGTGCATAGAGCGATTTTGCGAGAAGCGCAACAAAAAATATGCCATCCAGGAATTTAGAAAGTACAGCGCTTTATTTTTTGTATAACATATATTTCTATTGTGTCTCGAACGAGAGTATTTCGGAAATAAGATACGATTGCAGAGCATTCGCGTGTTTGAGAAACTGTCAGGCGATTAGAAAGGAAAAATGAATTCAAGTATGAATGAAGAGAGAAATAGAAGGGGGCAGAGCGAGATTAGAAATGCGAATGATCGGACGAAAGAGAGACAGGCAAAGATCGGTGTTAATGAATGGTGAAAGAAAGGGATGGTGTGAAAGCGAAACAAGAAATCAAGAGATTTGCCTTTTCGATCGGGCGGCGCACATCAACGACATTCGACTTTCGTTTCTGGCTAGGCAATATTAAATATGTGTCTAAATTCACGAATATTCTTCGGCCGTACTAGTTTCGATGAAAATAGGTTGCTGCTTTTACGCGTAAACTCGAATCGTGTGCACGATAGAAGGGTGTGAGGGAAAAACTAAAATCTCTATCAATGTATCGCGTTCTATCGTTAAGAGGTGCAAAAGCAGAGGGCAGAGATGAAAATTATTCTTTGTAAATTTCGAATATATACGTTTAGGTCTTAAGAGATGAAACGAGAATGAAATTATATGTAAAAAAAAAAGAAGAATACTTATGGACAGGCAACGTCGAAAACTTGCGTCAACTCGGACCACGAATTGAACCGAGGCAAACGAAACGAATCGCAGGACCGGCGCGTTCTGTCTAACAGCGATACCGGTTCTTGCGCGCACGTTTCGCGGCGTCTCTTCCAAAAGAGAATTATCTTTATCGCGTTAAAGTTTCCTTTATTGTTAATTACTTAACCCGGTGTTTCCCGAGTCTAATTCGAATATGCTCGAAGTTAATATTTTGTTCGGCTCTCAAAATTGATGTTAAGTATACCTGCCGGAAAATGTTCGCACGGATTTATCGCGCGACGTCTAACCTAAGAAGCGACTGCTTTTAAATATATTTTTCTCACCGGATGAGAAATTATTTCATCAATGTTATTATTTGCTTAGTATTATAAAATTAGCTGGCAAATGAAAATTTCATAAACGTTATATGTAATTTATAAATTGTGGCATGCGAGTAATTAATAACAGCTGGTTTGTTAAAATTGATTTATCGGAAGGCAGTTCCGTCGAATCTCGCGGCGTGAAACCCGCGCGAACATTTCCTGCTAGTCTAATTCATTGTCATATTGCGATGGAACGCGAGCGCAAAGATTGAAAAGGTTGCGAGAATCGTTGCCGGAGGGAAACGAACGGACAATTACTGTCGATTTGCTTTCTGCACGAGGTATTTTAAAATCCGTACTATTTATAGAGTCGTACTAGAAACATCGTACTATTGTAAACGATAATTTTCGATTATGCGGCAGTCGGGCACTGCGATGCACACTCGTTCGCGAAGTTATTCGACCATCGATCTGAAACCAAAATCTTGTGAACACTTTTCTTCTACACTTGTTCGCGATCAAAAAACGTTCGGGCAGTGTGCTCGACAAAAAGAGAAGGCGAGAGGGAAATACGAGAGAAATTCAAGTGAAACGAGAACGGCATGACGAGAGCGATGCGTATGGAAAATAGAACGTCACGAGACAAGACGACACCGGGAGAAGTATGTAGCTTTTGAACCGAGAGAGCCTTGTGTTAAGTGCCTTCAAGTACCATTTAGACTTTAGGATAGACGAAGGAGAAAATGAGAAAAAAAAAATGAAAAGAAAAGAAAACAAGAGGCGCTGGGCGCATCCAGCTGTGAATGAATTTCTACGGTATTATTGGCTGGGTGTCACGCGCACAGAAAACCAATCGTAATTTCCGATGACTCGTCATCCTACCGCTTAATCATTGGATAACTGATGATGCTTTCGGAAGCTCTGTTCCCGAGGAGTCATTATTATCGGTTTCGACGAGAGCGATTAAAATCGGTGGAAGCGAGTTCATCGGGAGTTAATGTGCGCGACGATAATACATACTCCTTAAGACGCGTGGCACTCGCCGTACATCTTGAGACCAGTGATATTTTTTTAGAAATTATTTATTTACGCCGAAGGAAGCAGAATTTAATCTCGATCACTCGCCTTTGTACTGCCAATTTATCCGCTAAGACGTACTCATCTTCGTTGTCGATCCATATACATATATATATATAATATATATACCATACATACATAGTAGACCACCATCCCTAACGCGTTACACATTTGTTCCTTTATTCTGTTTTTTTTTTTAATCCTCAATTCCTAGCAACCGCAATGTGATTCCCGTTTTCTGTTTTAATTTACTTCGGTTTCTGTATTTATTTCTACACACTTTTGTCTCTTCGGACTACTCCTTTTTCACTATACGTAAATACATATATACATAAAATATAAATATACGTATATACATATTTTGTTCCGTTTTAGTAGACGAGTACGCTCGTTACTCGTGTTCCTTTACATTTCTTTCGTTCGTTCGCGTTTAATTAAACAGTACAATTATCTGTAATAAAGTATGTAATAGCGAATTTACCGGGCGTGGCACGAGGCCGCGCGAAGACGAATAATAATAACCGGGATCGAGACGTTCCTCGGTGACGCGCGAACGATTCGATCCTACTTCCGGCACGAACGTCCATCGAGCCGAGGCAGTTGAAATGTGATTTCAACGCCGAAGCTACGACAAAACAAAGTATTATAACGTGCCTCGAATTTACTCAACTCGCAGCGCTCGCCGAGGGGATTCTCGCGCTCGACTCTAACGATAATTACGATATTCTTATAATTAGTACAAGCACCGCTATTGGATTGTAGAAAGAGAGAGAAACAGCGCGCGCGAGAGAACGAGAAATGTGTGCACGGGATGGAGAGACAGGGAGTAAAATTGGGGAAGAGTGAAACGTGCGTAAAAGAGCGTCAGTGTGTGTGTGTGCGCGCGTGTATGCGAGGAAAGAACAGAGAGAGCACGTAAAAATAAGAGAGAACAAAAATGGGAAAAAAAAACAAACTAAACCGACTACAACTTCCGCTCAGCGCCTCCAATGCAAAACGTTAACTTGTAATCGTAACTTCTTTGTCGCCATGTATTTGCCAACGAACGATGATGATTTATTATTACACTCTTTTTTTGTCTCCATTTTATATTAATATTATTTAGAGATCAATAATTATTAACGATTACGCTATCATGATAACGATATTCTTTCTAGATAATTTTTTTTGCTTGTTCTCTTGCGACGAATCCGCATGCATGTAAAACGCACGTAAATACCGAAGGGGTGGATCAAATGGCGCGGCGCCGAGTATTATACAAAAATCGGTAATTGCCACGACAGACATTACGGAAAAATGCAAACGAATAACAAATGTAAAAACGGAAAACGTAATTTAGCGCGATTTTTACTGGCTTCGTTGTACTGCGCGAGAAGCGTCGCTTGCTTGTAAAAATTTATAGGACGACCGGTTGGCAGGCCGGGCCGTTGCTCCCGTGAAACAGCACCCACATCGTTTCGCGATACATTCGGAAAATCCATAGACGCGACGGCCCATCGGCCAGCCGATCGTTCACTTATTACTTTCTACACCACTGTGCTTCCTTTTTATTTCTTTGTACACGTATCGTTTCGACTTTTCGAACATTCCAAAATGCTTATTTCCCTCCTTTTTTTTTGTCAATTTGTAGAGAGCCTTGTATTCGATTTAGAGCAAAATAAAGTCTAGAAAGGCAAACGCTACGAGTTATGTTTCCTGTCGTCTTCGTCGATCTTCGTTATCCACCACGTCGTTCGTTGCCAGCCAGGAATTTTCAGATCGAGCAGAGTTGCTTTTCACGGGTACGAAATTATGTACTTTCCATATACTGACTAGTTATATTTTTCAGGTATCCTGGCCCTGGTCCACCGACAAATGGAGGCAGGCTGTTTCGCGATGAAGAAGATCTCTGCACAGTGGGAGCAACGACATTTTCTGCGAGCTCATCGTGGTTTAAAGCTACACGTATCGAACCCTCTTACTAATTAAATTATTTGCTTGAGTTTCAGGTCGCTTCTGGGAAAGAGACTGAACAGCAACCAACGACATGTATCTGTATGACAATACTGAAGAAAGAAGAGAATCATTATTCGAGGTACGACGGAAGATGCTAGCTACATCGATCACTGAGAGATCTCTGTTCATTAGTGAAAATCTCTGACTGCAGTTCAGACCGTGTAAGCTTAAACAGTCTGGACTCAGAAATTTGTTTCTGCGTTAGCCTGTTAAAACGCTGCACATTTCGCGGCGTAAATGCGATCGATCGTTATCCCCGTGGAAGATCGCTCCACGCTCGTGTTTACAGAATAATTGAACTATGATACATTTCCACGGAAGGATCTCTGTTGCGTCGTTAACGTAAAAAATATGCTACACGTATCGAACCCTCTTACTAATTAAATTATTTGCTTGAGTTTCAGGTCGCTTCTGGGAAAGAGACTGAACAGCAACCAACGACATGTATCTGTATGACAATACTGAAGAAAGAAGAGAATCATTATTCGAGGTACGACGGAAGATGCTAGCTACATCGATCACTGAGAGATCTCTGTTCATTAGTGAAAATCTCTGACTGCAGTTCAGACCGTGTAAGCTTAAACAGTCTGGACTCAGAAATTTGTTTCTGCGTTAGCCTGTTAAAACGCTGCACATTTCGCGGCGTAAATGCGATCGATCGTTATCCCCGTGGAAGATCGCTCCACGCTCGTGTTTACAGAATAATTGAACTATGATACATTTCCACGGAAGGATCTCTGTTGCGTCGTTAACGTAAAAAATACCGGCGCGAAGGGGTCCCTTAATAACCACAACAGACGTCATCATCTCCAATCACATTGATCCCCGTTTCCCTTTTTTTGACATGCTCGTTGTTGCTAAGCTTGAAAACTTGAATGTTTTTTTCTTTTTTATCGCATGGCCCGCGCCGTTGTAAAGAGCAATCGTGTATAACGAACGTACCGTTGACCGGTCGAAAGGCAAAGCCAGCCGAACTAATCGATACGTCGAAACATTTGTTTCGATTGCTTTCAGGTTTCTTCGCGAGCCTTGGCTGGAGCTCGGAGGGTCCGCGGAGAGTCTCGCGAATCTCCGCGAACGAGGTGCCGGCACCATTGACGCCTCAACGACGCGCCAGGCTTCACGGTCCCCCACGTCATTCCGGAAGGAACAACAATCGGCCGATCGGCACCGTGTCCGAGCTCGACCGCCGTCACAATTGCTCGCGCTGCGGCAAGAGCTACAAGAACGCTTACATACTGAAGAGGCACTTGCTGTACGAATGCGGCAAGGCGCCCTCCTTCAATTGTCCCCATTGCGCGTTCAGCTCCAAGTATGAGAGGAACCTAAAGGCGCACATTAATCACCGCCACGTGTCCTCACAATCCCCCGGTACCGCCGTTAATCAGAGAGCCTGAGAGAATCAACTTTCCCGAGACGCATCTACCACTTCCACTCAGCAATAGATTTCAGATTTCAGCGGTGCCTGTTTAATCTTCGATTTTTTAAATTGATTTTATCACGCAGTAATCTCGTTCATCGTTGCGTTGCGACTAAAAGAATGGTAATTGTTAAAACGTAATTCCTATAACAATATATACGTTAAGGCTCCGAACTGATACATTAAACAGGTACCACTGATTTCATATCATTTCCTGAGTTTTTTGTTTCCACTAAATTTCTTTATCGAATCGTTTTATTCCCATCTCTTTTGATCTTTAGTTGATTTTCCTTGGGATTAAACACTGTACCGGTTTAGACACGGTGTACCCTCTCGTGTACCCTCTTCATTGAATTTACTATTGCTATACCATGTAGCATCACATGGTTTCGTACAGATAGTGGTATCAGGTATCAACGTAGCAGTCAACTTACGTCGCGTCTCTGTGCCACCAATCGGATGGTACATAATTAACAAATATGTGTTCCTGATTAACGCAAGTCAAAATAGTAAACCGTATAATACACGTGACAATACGTTTCCGTCTTACAACTGGGAATGAATTCGTTTTGCTTTCGCTTCGTGTTCGATGCGCGCCAACAAGTAGACAAAGCGAAAAGATGATTGATCGTGTGGCTCACGTACACGTAACTCATTCGATCTTAACCCAATGTACTGAACGCGGAAGGCATCTCCATACAGCGAGCGAAGATTGTTCATGTTGAACCAAGATCTAATGAGTTAGGTGTAGATCAATAGTGAATTAGGCGACGTTCTGTGGCACGAAGCCGTTGTTGAACCCCGTTTAACGATGTATAGAGTAAAGAAGAAGAAGAAACACGTAATACATATTGTTGAACATTTTAGAAGACTCGAGCAGAATGCCAGGAGGCCACGGGAATTCATGAAACGTTGCCAACGACAAACCAGTGACAAAGAGATACATCTTTCTGGGATCCTTTCGAGTCTTCGACAGATTGCTAAATCGCCCACTTATTTTTGTACTAATTATAGGGGAAGCAAAGAGTTTTTACATGAGAGATCTGCTATCGTGAATGCTGCTGATGAACGTTTCGTGGCTGGAGTCCATCATCCGTGGATCGAATAAATATCAATCGCCTATCGCATATCTGTTATTTTATAAATTCACCGCGACTCATCGGTTGAACGTATGTCGTCTACATGGATATAAACCAGGACAAATTCTAATTTAATCCGATTCCAAAAATTCGTTACATACTCGGGTATAATTTAATACCTGATTATTAAATTTATTACAGTGTGCCATTAATATGATTGACTGGTTAAATGCGGTTTAAGATCGTCGGGAACGATCAGCGAATGATGGGATTCCGGTGAATTGAACAGGAGACCAATATGTCAGTTGGTCGAAACGGTTGAGACATTCGATGCAACGAAAATCTTCGACGGTAGTAGTGCACCGGTTGTTCTAGCTGTCTAGCGGTAGCTTAGTTTAAGGAATATTTGGAAATTCTAGTCAAAACAATTGATACGCATATAGTTACGTACGTTCTCGTCAGTTTTGCCGACGACATTGCATTGAGCGTGAGGTCGATGTCGATGATGTCAGGATTTAGGAGCGCTCGTTGCCTTTTTACTGACTCGCTACGATTTAAAGGTGTCGCGAGAAAGCTTCAGGACAAGGCGTTCGTCTCGTCGGATGTGTACCAACGGAGTTGTATTTCTTTTTCTTTTTTTTTTATCTTGACGGGAATCGTGCATGTAGATATCTGGGATCAACGAGGTGATCGAATGAATCCGATGAAAAAAGCAAGTAAGCATGCATGTAAACGTGTAGATGCATCCGGTTTCGATTCATTCAGTGACTTCGTATGGATTCGTTTCGAGGATTAGATTGTTTAAATTAGAATCGTCTAGTTTAGAAACAGGGTCTACGTAGACCGCTACCTAACATACACTAACATCCAACATAGAGAATCTATTTAAATCAAATACAAAATATATATATATTATATATATAATATATTATACACGTACGTACTATATTGCATCGTAACTTTATGGTGGTGATGCATGACGTTAAGTAAGTCGTGTGCAGGCGGCGTTGTCGAGGAGGCGAGTCTTTCTAAGCGACTTGGCTGGAACGATGGATCCATCGAGTTCGACGTTTCATCGCGCGAGGATTTCTGTGATAACGTTAACGATTAATGATAATGTAAATGAACGAACGAAACGATTTTCGACTCGTCAACGCTTCGAGAATCGAAGGGTTCGTCGAAACATTCTCGTTGAACAGCGAAAAGTTAGTTTAAAAAACGGACTCGACGGTGTCTCTTTTATCGAGGACAATACGAATCATGTAGCGATCCTCGGGGCAATTTTCGCGCGTAAAGCATGAGCTTCCTTCGATACCCAACGAATTCGGGAGAAATCCTCGATCAAGGACCAAAGATTCGACGAAAAACTTAATTTCAGGGCAGGTTTCTAGTCAAATCTCAAGCTCGATGACGATCCGTTCGACCGGCCAGGAGCTGATCAGCGGAAAAGCGTATCTGATATTCTATAGAGGCATTGAATCTCGTATTTATCCTGTAGAGAGAATTCTTAGCGTCTTTGCCAAATTTTACATTTTTCACAACTTTCCCTATCTCTTCTCTCTGTCCGAAGTTTAACCCTTAACCCCGTGTACTTTCCGATTACAAGCTAACCATACCTTAAATCGAATCTTACATGATCGTTCGATTATGACTAAGCTAGATAGAGTATAGAATCTGTCAACGACGATCTCCGAACCTAGTCCTAGTCTCTCTCGTTCCCTGTTCGTTGTCAATCGTGTTTCTTCACTAGAACTTTCGCTCGATTTAATCTGACTTTCGTCTATTTCGAAATCAAAATCGTCATCTATGAGAATAAGCTATCGGCGAGCATTTCCGAGACGAAACTGTGAACCTCTCAGCTTCTACGCTTAAAACTTGAAACTCCGACGCAGATTCTTATCGACTTTTACGATCTCCTCTTGTATTCGTACGAACGTGCTGACCTTCTTCCGTTTATTTGCAGGCTTCTTTCTATGATGAGAGCATTCGATTAAAAAAATGTCAGGTACTCCGACGCACGTTGCGTCCGAGTCGATTCTATGTGCCTAAAACACGATCAATAATGTTAATTGTTATCGGTTATTGTTACCAATGTCGTGTTTCATATAACCCGTTTTTCGTACCAAACCCGTAACCAGTAATAAATACCGAGGTAGGATCGTGCCGTTTTCGTTTGAAACGTATAAAGCCAAAACACCGGATCAACTCGTAGAGCAAAAAAAAACTTTAGCGTTTCATCATTTGCGATGATCCAATACGATGGAAGAATTCGTGAACGCCTAGCGCAGACCCAAATTTGTTTTGCTGATGAATGGTTTTAAGAAAACGATTCTCATGAAGCAGGGAAAACAGTGGTTACCGATTCGAACAATTTTACATGGCAATGCTAAATTCGATGTTATACAAGAATACCGAAACGAGATAGCAGCGTTGTAATTGCTGCGCATTGCTATGAATTCGACAAGAACCGCCTTTCATATAGCAATAAATAAAAAGCGTCTGTTTGAAGATGCGTCGATGCGAAGATGCGTAGATGCGAAGATGCTTTGTATAATAAGAAATTAGTGAAAAAAAGAAATGGATTTTAGGCAGCATTGAGCCGCATTCTAAAACTACTGCTTTGACTCTTCCTGATTAAAATGTCTTTGGGCCTATAGCGGGTGCACGAATCCAGAAAGTCGAAATCAGAATGTGTCTTCCAAAATTGATGAAAAATACTGCGGATGTTTATGGGAATTTAAATATTTGTATACATTCACAAAAATCTTTTGTAGTCATTAATTTCATTTTTTACAAGTAAGACTAGCGATATGCTCTCGTCGAGGCTCTCATGAGTCGAGAAACTACTTGTTTACCTCAGATTGCTTCTTCTTGACTCGAATACGTTTTTGACTCATAATAGATATTTTCGTATATGTGGCCCCCGTGATAAAATAATTAATTCTAAATCGAATGCTAATGACGTAAAATAAGGGGACACGAGACAAGATGAATGGTCAAAATACACCGGCTGGTTTCATCTTGCCTAGACGAGAGTGCACCTAGTTTAATAATTTGCAGTTCAAGGGATGAATAATTTTATTCCTATAAAATTCTTTTCGTTATTCAGAATTTTACTAAATCCCTGAGCATTCGCAGTTGATTGTAACATCGTAACCTTCGCGACGGATTCAAGCATAGATTTATGTTTTTAACGCGATTCAGGAACAAAACCAAGAACTGCGCTCTTCCGTTCGCATCGAAAAATATCGCGCGCCAAATAAATAGAAATAAAGCATAATAGAAGCGCAAAGACTGATTACAAAAAAAAGAAAATCGTAGGAAGTGAGAGGTATACATTTAGCATTAAACAGAAGTAAAAATATGATTGAACGTGGATGTGTTCGCGTCGACGACGCGATTCGACTTATAGTGCAAACTGAAATCCGTGAACGTTGTTTTCGTTAGATTGGAACGGTGTAAGAAGACAGATTTGGGGGAAATAAAAAAACAAAAGTGTTGGGAAAAGGTTTCATATTCATCGTGATATTAGGCTGTCCCAAAAAGTTTTTCTCGTTGATTTCACCCTACGTTTTAAATGGCCGTACTTGCATTAACATTCGTGTCACACGCGATACGTTTATTAAGTGAAATCGTAGCTGTTTGATCCTTAAGCGGATCGATAGGTACATGGAATTTAGTAAGATCCGCATAATGTTTCATTCGTTTACGTTTCCAATGCTAAAAAATAATATGAATGCAACGAGATGAAAATTATAATTGGAAAGTTTAAATGTGGCGTGTGAGAAATGAGACTTAGGGGACGACCTAGTATGTAATTATCTTCGACAGATTGATCGCGATAAATTCGATGAAAGTTCCTTTTCGATGGCCGCGCTTCCGTTGAATTTGCAACATTTGTGCCAACATTAAATGAGGCTATATGTATAGTTATTCAATACTCCAACCGCCGTTCGTGCCAGTGAGTGATTGTGCACGAATCGCCTATAGAATTATTTTTAAGCCAACTTTATGTACGTAGGAAACGCTTGTACTTATATCGGTGTGCACGTCTGATATGCTGCGTTCTGACTTGTGCAACACCGCGGGTACGGAACGTGAAAAATCCGTTTGACAGGGTCAGTTTTACGATCAGTACGAAAGTCTATCAGTACTGAGAGACTTGACAAATCTGTAAGCCATGCACGTGAATACTCAAACGTATAGTGAAAAAGAAAGTAAAAAAAAAGCAGGGAAGGAAAATATATTCTTGCCTCCGTGTTCCTTGAGACTGACCTTTCGGATATGGGTCCTCCATAATTTTAAAAATCAGAGAAGTAATATCAAAGAGGTTACTTGAGAAATCTTCTCCACTGAAAATGAACATTACTCTAACCGCGTTAATATCGTTTATGCCACTTGTGTGTTTAAATTAGGTTGGAGAAAAAGAAATCCATTATTTTGATGTTTATTGTAAATTTTTACGAATTCTTCAAGTTGCTGTTTCTCGGGATCTAATGTATAGAAAAATCTGAAACCATGGGTAAATGTTCTACTATATGAGGGGAATATCTGAACATGATTTCAACCCGATCGGGCAACTTTTAATTTTTGCGAAATTTTGAAGGGGTACCCCTGTAAATTTTTGCGATTTCTTCAAATTGCTCTACCTCGGGATCTAATGTATAGAAAAATCTGAAACTCTGGGTAAATGTTGTACTATATGAGGAGAATATCTGAGCATACTTTCGACCCGATCGGGCGACTTTTAATTTTTGCGAAATTTTGAAAATTTCTGAAGGGGTACCCCTTCAAAATTTCGCAAAAATTAAAAGTTGGCCGATCGAATTGAAACTATGCTCAGATATTCTCCTCATATAGTAGAACATTAACCCAGGGTTTCAGATTTTTCTATACATTAGATCCCGAGAAGCAGCAACTTGGAAAAATCATGAAAATTTGCAGGGGTACCCCTTCAAATTTTGGCAAAAATCGAAAGTTGTCCGATCGGGTTGAAAATATGCTCAGATATTCTCCTCATATAGTAGAACATTTGCCCAGGGTTTCAGATTTTTCCATACACTAGATCCCGAGAAACAGCAATTTGAAAAAATCGCCAAACTTTACAATAAACATCAAAATAATGGATTTCTTTTTCCCCAACCTAATATTTATATGAACTAAAAAGAATAATAAGTGTGATTACAAGTAATGAACAAAAGTATGCTCTCTCGAGAGTAAAAAGTAAGGGAACACTTTTTATATACAAGTCTGTTAACTTGTTTTAAATATAAAATATTTAAAATGTAAAGTTTAACAATATCTATCGTGTGATTATTCACGTGCGTGACTTTGCTATCGATGAGTGTAATCATTAAATTTTGCGCATTTCCTTAAGTACTGAGGATGCTTTATAAGTGCACGTGTGTATTCGACCGCGATCGATGTTGCATAGGCCCGGACGCAAAGCCGTAGAAATCGATCAAAGCTGGGTTATCGCCTACTTTGTTGATACTAAATCGTAAGACCAAAGATTTGAAATGAGAGATCAGCGGATAGCATTCAATGAGACAAATAACTCTGATTTTATACATCGGTTAAAATTTTACAGACGTGCAGACACGAAGACTTGCGTGATCCGTGTAGCGAATAAATACATACAATTATGCATGTAATATGCGTAACGACGATATTTCGAGTTGCGAGACAAGCGAGAGGTGAAAACTCAAACGGAAAATATGTTAGAACGTGAAACCCAAAGAAGGAATACCTGCTCTTGCTTTTAAGGAGATCGATGATGATGATAATAATTAGCATATAAGAGAGTTCGATTCACGTTTCGTTCGTTTTTTTTCTTTTTTCAGAAATACAAGCGACTATAGATGAGAAGTAGGATGGTAATACAGAAATATTATACGAAAAAGATGGGAAAATAAAATTGCATAATATTGTTCGTTCAGGTAAACAAGTGTGAGGTATACATTAATAATTGAAAAAGCGCTGAGCCGATTCAGCGGGGATCGTATGTTGCGTATACAAACGTTATACATACATATATATACATATATATGATGTAATATAATATATATATATACGATATATTCTTTATGGTTTATGATTTTTTGCGAATTTAAAAAATATGATTATCACATTGTGAGTGTATCACTGATAACCATTGTGTTAGCGAGGATACTCGACAAATAATAAAGAATTGAATTTAACTCTTTAGCAGTGATTTGTCTCCTAAAATCGATTCTGTATTTAGTACATCTTGCAACTGTACATCTCTGTTTATTGCTAAAGCCTCATCATTTAAGTACACGGTGAAAAACTGTGTGAAACTTGAGTGACATGTACCTTCATTTCTTTTTACTTTCCAGATCGCGAGGATGGAATAGAAAATTAATGAAGTGTCGACTAATATGTATGTATACACATATTTCGTTTTCTTGCACGTACCCATACTGACAAGTGTTTCATTTTCTTTTTCAGATAACCTGGTATGCGACTGCGGGAAACGCTTCAAGTATCTGTTCTTGATGATCTGTCATCAGCGAGATGAATGCGGCAAGATGGAGTATCAGTGCGAAAATTGTTCCTTTCAAACTAACAAACTTCAATGGTGGATACGCCACATCAAAGCGCAGAAATGTACACGTAAACCCAAATCTCTAACGTGAGTTTCATAGCTTGTCTGATTCTGATCATGCGATCGTCCACACTGATTCCTTCCACGACAATAATGTATCTTGCAGAGACTGAATAAATTTTTATACGTACAAACTCATTTGCCTTGGCTATTTTTATATATATAACGCAGAACGTGAACGTGATATTAAAAATCGTTTTGCGACTAGAGATAAGACGAGATTTTCATTTTATTTTAGGTCGAAATCGTCACCCAGTTTTAGTTAAATGACAGGAGGAAGAGAGAAGATAAAGTGCATTTTAGAAGAACAGAGGAGGAATTAAGAATCCGTGTAATTCGGTTGTGGACAAGTGTTTAACGGTGGAATAACGTTTTTGATTTCAGACAAGCTGGGTATGTTCCACGCGAAAGACGCAGGGCATGAATATGAGGGTGTTTCCGATGTCGCTTCGATGAATCAGAAGAAATACATATGTAGATGCGGCAAGGTGTACAATCAAAAAAGTTCGCTTCAACGGCATATGCGTTACGAATGCGGCAAAATGCCGAACGTGCCATGCCCCCAGTGCGAGAAGATGTTTAAATATAAGCACCATTTAACGCAGCATTTGAGGAGTTGTCGCCTCAAAGATCAGTTTACCGACTGTTACATGGCTCGAACGTAACGTTACTTTCGTAACGTGATTTGACTAGTGCTGTTTGTACAAGCCGAAATAAAAGAAAATATATTCAATCCCATTTCGTGAACATGTATCTTTGATTACTCTTGGAGTTACGATGTTTGATTTCAATGTACTTTACTCTGGATCACGTACATGCTATTCATTCCTGGTTTGCTTGCGTCATCTTTTTCAGAATTTATATGGGATCATCAACTGCTTGGTCACCCTTTGCCGTCGCGAGATCCGTTGGAATTAGGAGGCGAGCAACCGAACGAGATAAGATACTTCTGCGAGGCGTGCGGCAAATCTTACAAATGGAAAGGCTCGCTTTTTAAGCATAAACGCGTGGAATGCGGGAAACTACCGCAGCTCGTGTGCGAAATTTGTGGAAATCGATTCAAGCACAAACATCATCTGAATAATCATTTGACATCGGTACATCGGGGTCGACCAAATAGAAAAACAATTCTGGTCAATAGAGCGTAACGCGTTGTAACTATCTCATAGAGAAATCATTGCATTGTGAAATTTCGCAGCATCGTAGCTCTTGCAGTTCTTTGTATAACCTTAAAAAATCGCAGGTATTGGGTCAAGTTTCTAATGATTTTTGAAGATAATTCCCTCCTTCCTCTTCCAGGTCGGAATGCTGCATCATAATTTTTTTACAAGCAAATATTTGTATGACAATTTGGTTATTGTAATAAACATTATTGATTCGTGAACGTTTCACTGACGATCGAAATATAAATGTAACTCTTCTTCTTTATGTTCTCCTTTATTTACGATTTTTAGTTTTAGCATCGTTGAGGTAACTTTCGTTGAAGCCTCGAGGGTAAGATCAACTACCAGTTGCTTCGAATTCTTTACTTCCCTTTAATCACGTCGGCGAGAAGATCTATCGAAATTGATAGCCGTTACTTTCATCTTGCAGAATGCGAAAATATGAGGTTCAGCCTTGAAATCTTTACCACTGCTTCATGAAGATCTTACATGTAGAAGAAAACCTTGTTAGCAAGATCCTCAAACATTCTTCGTCGAGTCTTCTACACAGGAAGAACATTTCACCCTGAAGATTTTACACGCGAAATGGATCATCATCTGGAAGAAGCGCTTCAAAAACTTTCAACGTAACGACGCGAACGTTTCGGGCACGAACGATTCAGATCGATTTTCGTTCATCCAGAACGATTCGTCACTCGGATTCTGTACTTTCTGCACCATTGTTTTTTGAAATTTTAATTCATATGTTTTCGATATGCACTGAGAATAAAATATCCAAAAACAAAACGTAATCATCGAAATTACGTTCGCTTATTATTGACTAGCATCCCCCCCGCTATCCGGCGAACAACCCGATCATAGCGGATAAGGAAACCTTTTTTGTATGCTCACACAAATTTTATACTCGCACCATGCAAAAAGAAACTGACGGAGTTGAGATAAAATTTTCACGGTTTCATTACTTACGATTGGGAATAGAACGTAAGACTAATTTAATTTTGATACGACATCAGGGAGTAGAGAAGTTGGAGAAAATTCTTTTTCTCTTGCCTGATAACTCTCGCACAAGATAAAACTTGTTTTAACTATCTTTTACTTCGATCAGAGAGTAAAGGATCGTTAAGCGTAAAATAATAAATGGCTGGCGTCACCGAAGATAATTAATGGAATCGCGTTTCTGATTATTGCCTGGGCACGGGGTTAGATGAAATAATCGAAGCTTTTCGACCTTGCAGGTTTAAGTTGCTCGAGGAACAGGTACTCGCCGGCGAGGGGTCAAGACTCACACTCAAAACCGTTCGTGTGCCCCATGTGCAAGAGAGCGTACAAATGGAAAGGTAGCTTGAACCGTCACATGCACGACGAGTGCGGTAAACCGCCGAAGTACTTCTGCCACGCCTGCGGCAAGGGATTCCATCAGAAGATCAACTGTAAGCGGCACAACTTGACGATACACAGGATGTATTGCCCACCCAGAACGATAAAGGAAGAACAGCCTAGGACCGAGTTGACGAGTTTCTTCGATGAAACGCTCGATGAAACGCTCGACGAGCAGATCAATGTTAGCGCGACAGACCTGCGACGTAAAATTGTACAGTAAACGATATAATAACGGTTTATTTTAAACAAGTTCCATTGACAACTGAGTGTTTTACAAGTAGCTTAGGATTTACGTTTAACTGAACGCAATAAAATGGAGAAAAAAGAGAAATAAAGGAGAGACTAATTTTACTAATATTTCTCTTTCCATGGCCCTTTCCTTCCTCGATCCCTGAAGCACCTGTTTTACGCTAATCTAGTAAACGATCGATCGAAATTACGGTGTAAAGCGGTATAAAGAGAAGGAAAGAAAAAATGAATTGATCGTCGACCAGTGTAACTCGACGTTTGATCTACAAATTAACGTTAACGTAACGATCAATGCAATGATCTCGGCGAACACACAGATTCTTGCATTCTTCCTACAACGTGCAATTAAAGAGAAAAAGAAATCTAAGCTACGGCATATAAGCTACGGCTAAGCGATACGCGAGATGAAAAGGATTACGAACGAGCCACGGGGCAAGGGAACTTGATTGATCTCATTCTCGTCCTGTTTGCGATTTGTTTCAGACTTGAAGCGGGACCACAATCGCGTTAATTACGACAGCCCGTTTACCTGCTACAAATGCGGGAAACGCTACACGTGGACGGACTCGTTGACCAGGCACCTCCGGGAGGGCTGCGGCAAGTTACCTAGGCACAAGTGCACGTTATGCGGCAGAAAGTTTAAACGCAGGGACTACCTATTGCGTCACGAGAGTAACGTGCACAAACTCGAATGAACGAGGCGCCCGAAGTCTTGAACCGTGGACACGTTTCCTAACACGAAGCCAATCTACCATTCCGTCGTACCTACCGTTCCTTCCGAAACCTCGCGACTTTTTACACAGCGATATGGACGTTTCTATGCGCGTGACGTTTTTCCTATTCAATCTCGGAAACATTCCTCCGAAGGATAGTAAAGAAGATGTAAAAAGCATAGCATGCGAGATCGCCTGACATTATCGTATTATAGTTCGTTCGTGAACTATCGCTATCGACTCGTTCGTTTGTATAAGACTGATATTATCAATTATTTAAAGAGCATCGATTATATTTCTAAACAAAATGTGATGTTCAACTCGAGCTTGAAAGCTCGATCCTTGTAATTCATCTGCGTCGTCGGATTCATCGTCGATCATGTTCGTACCGCAACTTTTCTAACGTCGCTTCGAACAAACGTTTTTATATGTGTATAATGTATATACATTTTTAAATGTCTTCTACATTAAAGATCTACCGACTTAAGTAAAGAGCACTGTATACACGTACGTTGCGCGAACAAGCGGAACAGAGTATATCTGTTTTATAAAATTCTCATATCTTCTGTCGTTCTTGCGCTTGTGTCTTAAACGAGACAGACGTTCCGCGAATAAAGCTCAAATATTCGTAATACTCAAGAAGGACAAACGAAGGACAAAACGAAGATGAATCTGATACTCTAATTCGAAGGACATGTCCCTCGGTAGTATATCACCATTCAGCAGCCAATTATTTCAAGCATTTTGCTAACTCTTATCAGTCATTCGAAACCTCGCAATTTTGAATAAAGCGTTTTCACCAAACATCACAGTGTGTTCAATTATTGCGCTCAATGCGAGTAGCGATAAGCAAAATTTGTCTTGGTACCTATCACCTATACGCCTTTTTCCATTTTTTTTCTTCTTTTTTTTATAGAAAGGAACAGGACGCGCATACAGAGGCTGTATGTACGCTTAGACCTTACCCGATTAGACGAACACCTTTGAACCTAATTACAAAGGGTGCATTGTTCTTTCAGCTTACTGCGGTTCAGACTATTACAAGAGACTCGGAAGGCACTTCTGCTCGAATTGCGGCAAGGAGTACAGGTGGATGCAGTCGTTGATCAGACACGAGAGGGAGGAGTGCGGGAAAGATCCGCAGCACAGTTGCCCCGTGTGCGGAGCGAAGATTCGACATAAGTGGATGTTGAAGAAGCACCTGATCAGCGTTCATAATTGGATCATATCGAACGGCAGAACCATTTCCGGTTGAAGTCATCGATCACAAATTGAGCACGCGTCAACGTCTAACTGCAAGGGACAATACTTTGGTTACACTCTGTCAGATCCTTTTAATGTATTTACTGCTACGCGATTATTTTGTTACTAGAATCGAGTATTGCGTTCTCTGTCATAACAATATCGCTTCCGTACCATTTTGCGTACAGTGACTCGCAAAAGTGATTGTATGACGAGCACTTTAGAAATTCGGATTGGTTTGATTAAATTTTGTCGCGGAGCGTACTAGTTGCAGAACATTCTACGCTATTGTATTTGTGTATTTTATGCAAAATATATAATTAATAAATTCAACGACGAGAGCGGGTAATACGTGACTGGTTAATAATGATCACGATGAATGTGACCCCATGCGTACAAATAAAAGGAAACTTGTTACAAAAGAAAACAGATAGAATCGCAGATACTTTTTTATTCACAAACTGTGTTCAAATACAAACCTGTGCATATACCCATACAAATTTTCCCATTTTTTTATAGTAACTCGATATATAGTAGTTTGATTGTACAAATTCGTTGTATCGTTGATTTTTAGGAAATTTGAGGAAATTCGTCTGCGACTTATGCGGCAAGAGGTATAAGTGGAAAGAATCGTTGCAACAACATCGCCGAATGGAATGCGGGATCGAGCCACAATTCGGTTGCATCTTCTGCGGCAGACGATTCAAACACAAGCATCACCTGAAGGAACATCTGAAGAGGCTTCATCAAGGCGATTCTATACTCACTTGGTACAACGCGTGATGAAACGGTGGCGTGCCTACGTTTCCTCAAAAATTTTGTTTCAGATATAATGTTTCACACGGGCTTTCTCGTTGCATAGTTTAAAAATAAATAGTGACCCCTCCAAACGAATTCACGTGTACTCTCCCATTTCCAAAAAAAAGGATACGGGGAAGAATTTCCGGTTTTCGTATAAACAAATGTTTGTGCTAGTTGGCAATGTTGTTAATATTATATTACGACTTCTATATGACTAATATATTATGACTTCCTTGTAATACGTTTTAACGTTCCTACCGTTGTTAACAAACTAAACTACAGTATTATAAAACTCAGTGTAATATTTTTAAACAGATGTTTGATAATAATAAAGGACATTGGTGCAATCAATCGTAGAATCTCTGAATTCATATCAGCCACGGAAAGTGTAAAACCTGTGCCCTTGTGAGGCTAGGTCATGACGCTAATAAAAGTGTACCTTGTTCTTGTGGTGTTTCAGGTTTACGGCTTTTTGCGTTCCGTGCGCGTTATCCGTGTAACACCTGCGGGAAAACGTACAAATGGAAAGAGTCCCTATCCTCGCACAAACGTATGGAATGCGGCATCGAACCACGATTTTGTTGCAAAGATTGCGGACGACGATTTAAACACAAACACCATCTTAAGAAACATGCAAAATCAATTCACCCCGACTCAATGATATGGAACATGAAAAATGATAATAAAGTTGTCCATTATTGAGTGATGATGTTTCGTTAATTGTTAATTTTTTCAATCTGAACCCGCTCGAAACAAGGCTTCTTTCCTTACTCTTAGGAAGCACAAGTTTTGTTTCTAAATATTTCATTAAAAGTTGTCAGATATTGAAAAATATTTTTGTTTGCATTACAACAACGGAATAGAAGACTTATATGTGTTAATGAAGGCGATTCGATAGCGGAAGGACAGATAAGAAATAAGCAAAAAAACAAAAACTTTGAACAAATGAAAATTTCAGTACAATACCTTATTAATGTTTTGTTAAAATTTTTATATTTTTATCCCAGACTTAGATGATGTTTTAAATTCCAACAAGTATTTTATACATACAAAATTCATTAGGTATACTAAACTAAAATTATAGTACAAATTAAGGAGACTGGATATCAGGATTTCACTCTGCATGTGAATGTTCAAACTAATAGTAGAACGAAGGAAAAGATAAGAGAGTAATTTCGAATGTTAGAAATTTGACTAGAATTCAACAAGCTTGAGAAGAATTGCGTACATAGATAATTGGTTTGAAGAGAGTGATTTGGTCTAGCTTCACTTGCATCGATCACGCACACCTCCATCGTTTATGTTTCAGGTGCTGCCGGTCGGGAATCGTACCCGTGCAGAGTATGCGGCAAGGTTTACGCGAGAAAATCCTCGATGTATACGCACTTCCGCCTCTGCGGACAGGAACCGAAGTTTAGTTGCGTCCTGTGCGGCAGGAGGTTCAAATATAAGCATAGATTACAGTCGCATCTTGCCTCGAACGTGCACAATCAAGGGTTTCGATAACGAAGATAAAAAAAGAAAGATTACTTTTTTCGTTCCTATTCATTGACTTGTAATCTTTGAACAACGCGACGGTGATGACGTTTGTTGATAGGTCGATTTTATACATAATGATCTCAATTATGTACAAACAAATTATTTTGATACGTTTTTTGGGCTTCCAGTAAATAAATGTATGACAACCTGACAGAAAATGAATAAAGGCCTTACTGAAGGATAGACAGATAAAATGTTTAATTCTCACGGCGTTATTGTATGTGTATCTCACTGCTTAGTCGTATCATTAGCGTAGTGAATGATTTACTAGCGAGGGGACTGTGACGGTCGAACGTTAATCGATGCGATCTATTTATTTTTCTTTTGCAGCTTACTCGCAGAGGATGTGGATCTGCTTTCAATGCGGTAAACGTTACCAGTGGCGTGGTTCCTTGCAGAATCACATCCGGGTGGAATGTGGCAAGGAACCGACATTCAAGTGTCCGATTTGCGAAAAGAAGTTCAAGCACAAGCATCGATGGCGGTCGCACGCGAAATCTATACACTGTATCGATCTGTAACCGAGAATGATATATCTCACATGTTTCACTGTTGTGTGCCAAAAGAATATTTTATTACTAGAATACAGTTTGAGAAGAGAAAATAACTGGAACAACTTCATGCTCCCTTCTTTCTTTCTTTCTTTTTTTTTCCTCGTACAGTCGCTCTCACGGCCGGAGACGATGTGTGCCTTGTCAGATCACCAGTCACGTAAAACATTTGTGTTACGTACCCGTAGCTTTTAGCTGTGTTGTGCGAAACTTAAGTGGCGTGTACCTGAACCAACTAGGGAGGTTTGATCCATAGGATAGTCGAAATAATTTCTGGATTTCTCTTTACAGTCCCCTCGAGGAAGGTGTGGTGGTGTTCCCAATGCGGCAAACAGTACATGTGGAAAGACTCGTTAAAGAAGCACCTGCGCATCGAGTGCGGCAAGGATCCTACGTTTGAGTGTCCGATTTGCGGCAGAAAGTTCAAGCACAAACACCGCTGGCAATCGCATGCCAGATTAATACACTACCTCAACATATAATTGTGCAGAAACATTCGGGTGCATTAGCTAGTCACTGATGTTCGATATGAATCAATTGTCCGGACCCTCTTCCACGTCTGGTACGGTTGTTCGACAGTTGAATTGGTAATTTGTTACATCTTGTCAAAAAATAAAGGTCACGTGTTACTAAAATTTTCATGTTTAGTATTGTAAATACAATTCATTAAATGTATGCATCATCCTACCTCTCCTTTTGTATGTACAAGATCCTAAAAGTTCAAAGCACTCACTTTCCATTTCTGCTCTTTGCTATCTATCAATCCTGCTGTTTGTTATTATGTACGATTTATTGTGTGATACGACCAACTAATGTATATAATTATAGGTCATGCAACATTAGTTTATGGAAAGAAAGAAAAGGATTTTATCGAAAACTTCGCTTTCCTGTATTTACCCATATTTTCTTGTTTTGCCTCTTTTTCAGTACCACGATTATCGGCATCGATAATTTGCACTACGAGAGAAAGCCGTTGCTTTACAAATGCGAGAAGCGTGGAAAATGTTATAAATTGGAAAGCTCGCTCCGAAGACATCAAAGACTCGCATGTAGGATGAAGCCTAAGCTAAGTTTTGTGGAAAGACGTTCTACAGGTTTAAATTGGCACGTGATGTGTCTGACTGTAGAACCTTAGCTGCAACTTAGGGATTTGCTCTAACTTTCGAAACGAGTCCAAGAGAAGTCTCATGGGACGTGTTGAAAAGATTTAAATATTTAAATTATTATTGCACATAAAAAGCGATGATGAATATTTACTTTCTTACGGCATTAATATGAAAACTGTAGTTTGGTTGTGTTATTACCACCATGAAAACAGGAGTTAAGTAAGGTAGATGTAAATGAACAATGTGAAGAGTTTTTACGGAATTTAATAAATACTTATTTTTTCTATATAATTTTCATTTACCCTGTTAAGCAATTTGCAGCTCTCTACCATCTGAACTATTTAAATAATAAGTTTGTACTTTCGCTTGTACAATTCCTCTTCTGCTCTTCTGTCTTACTTACCACACATTTGCCACATGGATTCCTATACACTACATATATGAAAAACTTGCGCATTCCCATCTATTTTTATATGTTTCAGCACTATTTTGTTATCAAAAATCAGTTGGCCCCTTAAAAAAAAAAAGAAACAAGTGATGTCTCTTAGCGAACGTATACTTCTACGATTGCTATTATAAACCTGCATTATACGATACCAAGGAGAATCCGGTAGTCCAGCGTCTAACCAACAACTCGTTTCGTTTCAGGACTTCTGGCCACGATGCTGCTGTCGCAGGATGTGCATCAGTCCCAGAACGATACTGACGCGTTGTGGAGTCAGTTGCCTTACGCCCAGAGCATGGCATATGAACCGAGCAGAAGTCGAAGGCAGGAATACACGGGGTCCGCCGGCGACTCGAAGTACGTCTGCAACAGGTGCGGGAAAACGTACAAGGCCACCACGTCTCTTAGCCGTCACAAGCGGCTCGAGTGCGGCGTCGTGCCTTGCGAGGTTTGCCCGATATGCGACCGAAGATTCAAGCATAGATTCGTCTTGAACGCTCACATCGTCGGATGCCAAAGAAAGCTGCAGCATATACTTCAAAAGAAAACCGAATCGCCCATATTCGCAGATGAACGAGAATGAATACATGATCCGATCAAAGCAGTGTTTAAAGTACTTCCCTGACCGTAATACCGATTGCGAATGTATCATATATATATATATAGAAACGTTTGGCTTAAACAAATTTAATTCGCAACGCGCTAAACACTTGATTTTTACGATATCCAATTTTTATTCACGAGAATTTTATTGAAATTAGTATGAGCGATATTGATTGTATAAAAATCTTACAATTGTGCAACCTTTTAGAAGCTGAACAAATGTATTTGAAAACAAACGCATTGAAATTGAGTATGAGCTGAAATGAGACGAAGCTCCTTTGTTAATACAAACAAGATAAATGGTTAAATAAGAACGGAGGATTATAATTTAAATGAAACGACACTTTTATTCCAGCGATACGCGCAACAACAAATTGTCAACCGTAACGCTTCATATTTCGCCGTTTTCTATGTATCCATAAATAAACCAATGCAAAGAACAAAAGTTGATTGTCATTTATATGACTGAATGAAATTGTTTCCCACATGATTTGGTCAGAAATGGATATGGTCAGAGTTTAATCAAGTCTATCAAAGTTGATCAAGAAGTGTATAAGACTTATAGAATTTGATACTTGAAATCTTTAGTAAAAATATCTGATTTTAGTAATAAGTTCATCAGTGATTAATGATATCCCAGTATCAATTTGAAATCTTTGTTAATGGTATTAATTTGCTCAGCATTCGTTCTACTTATCCAAATTTGTCGATTATTTTCATTATCGCAATTAGTTGTATCCTTTGTCAAAACTGATGTTCTTGTCTTCAGGTACCCTGCCCTTTACGCAATCCTGCTTGTTCACAAATATATCATTTCCACAGGTTTTGCGGTGAAGAGCGTGTGGAGCACGTCGAATGAACATTATTGCGGGACCACAGTGCAAGAAGATGCACTGAAGGAAGCAAACTTCGACGATCAATACTACTATACACACTCCGCATCCGACATGAGCAAGAAACATCCGCATCAACAGTATCATCAGCAGCAGCCACAGATTTTTACGTGTACGCTCTGCGGTAAAGAATACGCATGGATGTACAGCCTGCGTCGACATCAGCTTCAATGCGGTAACAAAGAAGCAAAGAACAAGTGCCATTTCTGTTCAAAGAAGTTTTACAGGCGCGACAGACTGAGAGAACATATACTCGCTCAGCATACAGACGCAATCTGAGATAGTGCTTAATACTCTGTAAAAAAATTCGAAACTTCCTCGATCACGATGAGCTATCATTGTTTCTGAACTTTCAATATTTCTATTACGTGTTGTATTTTGTCTTAAGATCTAACTAATTGTTTAATAAAGTTGTTTTATACATACGCTGTTTTATTTCGAACATCGCTTGGATATCACAGGGGACCGTGTGTTCGATTCTTATTGTGTTCGGTTGTTCCTTTGATTATGCATGATTATGGGCCGCGGCTACCTGATAGTATTAATAATTAATCGATCTTGTCTGATTTCAGGGAATGTTATTTACATGAGCGCCGACATTGACCAACCGCAGGCACCCAACGAAGACGCGTTGCAACCAGCTCCGTTACACTTGTGCAAGTGCGGAAAAACGTATAAATATAGATACACTTTATACAGACATCAGAAGTATGAATGCAGCGGGATGTCGCCCAAGTTTCAATGCAAAATATGCCACAAGCATTATCATCGACCAGACAATTTGCAGATTCATTTCGTGAAGGCGCATAGCAGATTTGTTACTAGTTGACCAATTTTAATACTTACATACGTTAAAATGTAATGTTTAACGAAGTACCTTGATTGAACAGAAGAACACAATTTTTATTTAATACGTTTTCTTCATGTATTATCAATATATGAAAAAAAGAATTTAAATGTTAGTACAAATATAAAAATCAACGCTCGTAACTACAGTGCCATCCCATTCTCTCCGATCCTTCATTACTCCTTTATCACATTAATTGATGTAATTTATCTCAACAGAAAATGTTAGAATGCAAAGCAATCTACTTTGAATGCATTGAAAGATTTTATAGGTTCACTTAAAAATCGATGCTTCACTTTCGCACTTCTTAAAATAGTAATGTAAGAGAACCAAACTTTACGCCAACATATTTTCCTTCCTTTACCATGCACCTATTGTCCAATCAAATGTTTCTCCTGTGTATTTAACTATAATCGTAAGGCAACACTTTAACCGGGATACTTTATATGTATAATTGTCCGAAATTGTTCCACGAATTTCGTCGTTCCTTATTTTAAGATCTCACCACTATCCACGTATCAAATAGGTCAAGCCTGTTGTTAACTTCTGAACTACAAATAACACCGGATCTGACAAATCCGATACCCAGTTACCAGAGACACCCCTTTTACCCTCAGCTTGTATATTCTATACTAATTGTAAGTACCTGAAAGACGAACACAGTTTCGATGTATGGTTTTAGCATTTTATGTGTGTATGTGAGTCTAACATAACAAAACATGGGTGTATACGTAACGTATCAATAAACGGCCTGCGTCAAGATGATTTCAGGGATTCTAGATAATCACAGTTAGTGACTGCTTTTGAGGCAGAAACAGCGGCAGCAACGGCAGCGGCAAGAATTTATGTAATCTCTGCAATGCATGCGCTTCCCCATTCTATTTGTCCACAACCGCGACACGACATCCACAACTTTGTTAACGCGAGACCGTTCGTTGCTTTCGCAGGGGAACGAGCCGCGGAGCTGACCAGTTGGTTCGTGAAGCAGCAAAACGAGTACGACGTGCCCCAAACGTTGTTTGAATTCGTCGCGAGCAGCTACGAATTGGCGGAAGCGGAAGAGCGTAAAAAGATCTCGAAGACCTTGATCTGCGAGGAGTGTGGAAAGAGCTTCTCGCGACTCGACAGTCTCCGCAGACACGAGAAGAACTATTGCCGAGTGAAAGGGGATAGAATTTATTGCCGGTTCTGCGGGAAGAAGTTCGTCAAAATGTTGTCGTTGATCTCGCACGTGAAATCGATGCACGCGAGCTTGCTCCACAAGTCACAAGCTTCATTGGAAATGGAACGTTTTTAATGGAACTTCGACGATTCTGAAAAAATAGTACGGATGCTGTCGTAATTTTAATCCGAAAGAATGTATGTTACTACGTACGTATTATTCTAATATGCATAAATGGCTACGAATATATTCCGAATAATATTAATCTCGCCAACAATGTAATTCATAATGTTCATTTTGAATGTTTAGAATCGAATAAAATCTTGTTGAAATGATATCTATAATCTTTGCTTTTCGTTTACGATCATTTTCTACATCTAATTACTAACCCAAACTTCTGCTCGAAGGCGAGTGCTGATGGACGAAACGTAATTTGGCTAGAAACGAAATAAAGTCTTCTATTTTCTTCGATGTGAGAACTTTCGAAAATGCTTACTAATGATCGAAAACACAACTCTATTGCAAGCGAGAAATTCGAAAGGAATATTTCGATTGGAAAATTTCGTTTCGAGGCCAACTTACCGGCGAGCTATTTGCTTTGCCATTCATCTATCCTAAATTCCGTTCTGTCCTACAAAGAGGCTCAAAGTTCCATCAGCAATTTCACTGCGCCACGTCGCGTCTCGCATCACAGAGTTTACACGTGGGCAAATAACTAAAAAGCAAATGCGATGCATATAAAAGTAGATTTTGAAGATTCTACACTATTTCAAAAATCAGTCGTTCGAACTGTAATCCGCCACTTAAGTCAGTACATTTAACACGTGTAACACGTAGAACCCTGTTGTAATCACAATAGTTTTATGGTTCTTATTTATATTAATCTAATTAAGGGGAATAGTATTTGTCCTGTTAATCGTCGAAGAGAAATTTGAAACATGTTAGCCTTAGTCCATTCATCAGTTCGTATTGCATGAAACGAATACTGCCATTGAATGTTTTTTACCGCAGGTTACGAAGAGGCGACGGAATACAACGCGTTGTGGATGTTGGAGAGAAATGCGCGCAATGTCGGAAAAGATGGGGAGCCCTCGTCCTTTCACTCGTTTCCACGTACTCTCTCTCTCTCGAAACCGTACCACATACTGGATGCCAGCGACTCCGTTAAAGACAGGAGCGCGAAGCAACGTCACGAAACGAACGAGGCCAGCTCCGAGCCTATCTACGTGTGCCTAAATTGCGGACGAAAATACAGGTGGCAGGACAGCTTGAGGAGACACTTAAGGGTCGATTGCGGCAACAAAGAAAAACAATTTCATTGTCAGCTATGCGACAGGAAGTTTAAGTATCGATACGAGCTACGAAATCACGTTAACGGTTATCACGTTAACGGTTATCGCAATCTATGAGCAGTATGCTGGACATGCTAATTTTTTGTTCTGCGACCTCCAAGTCTTTCGCACCAAATTACTTGATACACGAGGTACCTCGAAATATATTTTCAAAGACCTACGATATATTTATCATTTTGCGCAGACAGCTAATTATTGAGAAATTTGTTTCACTTGGACGCAGATCAAGAAAAGACTTAATTTTTTTTTCCTTTTGCGTACTCTTTTTTTATACCCACTTTCTTTATGGATGACGCTGTTATTTTGCATTTTTTTATGTTAATCCCTCACGGTGTTCCCACGAAATTATTGTAAACAACTAGAAAATAAAGAATTATATTTTCACTTATTAATGGAATTCTTCTGATCGCGTGCTTGTTACCTGGAAGATAGGCCGTGTGAGAATCTGTAGAATTCGAATAATAATAGAATTAATTCGCTCTCTTTCATCCCCGTGTGCAAGTATTCGGGTACATTTCCTAACCGGTTTTTCTCTGTTTCTTGAATTACAGATGGCTACACCGTGTTGCGGCTACCGTACGGTTTACCATCGGGATTTCAACCATACTGTCAGAGCACGGATCCGTCGAAAATCGAAATGAATTCGCGCAATGATGGGAACTCGTTGAACGTATGTTACGGTTGCGGCAAGAGGTACAAATGGAGGGACAGTTTGTTGAGACACCAAAGAGTCGAGTGCGGGAACAAGGAGAAGAAATTTTGTTGCGAACTCTGCCCGAAAAAGTTCTATCACCAGTACAAGTTGAACGAACATTACCAGGGACGTCATAAAATACCGAAGCCTCGTTAAAAACGATATGACTTTACAACCAAATGTTCCTTGTGAAAACACCTGTTTCAATAATTCGCGGATCGTTTTCTTCGCACTTACTTTTTACCTGTTAAGAATCATGGATTAATTTACGTTTATTGTTTCTCACCGCGTTTTAGGATATTGTAATTTTTATCCTCGATATATGCGAAGATCAATTATAGACACACGCGTGTAAGTATGTAAGTATGTAAATAAATTCGCATACTCGTGCGAACATTGGAAATCGCGCGGACGAATTACGTATTACTAATTTCTCTGTAGACGAATAAATCGCAATTCGCCAGCATAACTCTGGTTAAATCACTGATTCATCGAAGATCGAACCAAAGCCCTTAAGTGTTGCGAAAACAAAATGTTGCTGCTTGTACGAAAACTTAATGCGCTGTTTAATCATAACGCCTTCTCTGTGTGATCGATCTATACCTCGTAAACGTCGACTGCCTATTCTGTATCATGTATCTACATAACAATCATCGTGTTTAATGTTCACATGAGTAACTTGTTTAATTGCTAATTCGGAGAGCAAGCCGTAATACGATGACATATGAACGAAGAGAAGCTGAGAGCGAGGTGACCTGATGCGAATGCGAAATACTGATTCTATTGTCTATTTTTTAGAGCGGAAGTACTCGTCAGGGGCGATCGAACGGTACTATCACTACCAGAGTTTGTATCTACGACTGATGGCGGAAAATCAAATAGCGGAGAACACGGTTTCCGAGGACGAGAATACCGGGGTCGGGCACGAGTTCATTGCCTCGGAGAGGATGCCGGAGAGTATTCTTAACGAGGCTTCGTTTAAAGGAAATCACGCGGTCCGGGGTCCCTCGAGTTACTCTTGCTCGCGTTGTGGGAACGCTTACACGAGACTTCACTCGTTGAACAGGCACATCAAGTTTGAGTGCGGTGTCGAGCCGCAATTCGAATGCCCCGTATGTCACAAGAAGTCGAAACACAAACACAACTTGCTTCTGCATATGAGAACTCATCAAAAGCTTTAATAGACTATCGTTATTCCTCTGTTTACGCTTATACATGTACAGACTGTTATTCATTGCCATTTCTCCTTCGAGTTTGATCGAGTTGATTAATTTAAAGATATAAGTTACTTGTACATAGATATATGTATAGATAAATGATACGATATATTAAGAAATGCTGCAAGACAAGATCGAGTAAAAGGCACGTTCATGCATGGTGTACTTACATTGTACGTAATTAAACCTTCGAGCGACTGGACACATGTGTTATAATGATAAAATCGAATGTATCTTTAAATACCTACTTAAGATGATTGTACTATTATGAAAATAAATATTTTGTATTTATAAACATTTTCTAAATCCTCTAAAATCTCTTCTCATTTCTTTTCTATAGTAAACACCTTCCAATGTAATCAAGTTTTCTATGAGACCCAAACAGCATGTCTAATAACATCCATGTTCCATTTGCGTATTAAAAGATCTTCACAGTTCCTTGAGTCTCCTTTTATTTCTTGAACATCAGTAATATCTGCATGTTGAAAATGTTCCGCGATCGATCTCAAACATTGACCGGAAATGCATACAAAATTATGCTAAGAAAATAATCATCGAGACGATATATGATTCTCATACTGGAGATCCGCTTACGTATCACGTATCATATCACTGTTGCGTATCAGCTAAGTATCATAATTGCGTATCGTCGCGAAATCTGCACTTGCATACATATACATTCTCATTCATGAATTTAATATTGTATTATGTATATTACACGTGACGTATCGTATGATTTGCTGTACGATTGACTGTATAATTTTTTGAATAATTTAACACAATCTTTTAATTCAATTGATCTTCCATGGTTACTAATTTGAAATACTTTCTTATTATTTTTCTGAACGATAATCATTAAAATGACCGATGCAACGCTTGCTCGTTCATAATGGTGGGCAACGATACTATGGAACGATATGATATAAATAGGTACTTGCTATGAGATGGTATACATATTTATTCTGCGTTAGCATGGCTCAATGTTCCCGGACCGATCCCAATTTCGTTGTTACATTATTATTTTGCCGCCAAACGCTTCATCTACTACCGCTGACTTATCTCGCCGTCGCGTCGCAGCATAACCCGCGTGGCAAACCATACATGTTTCACAGTATGTTTAAAAACGTGTTGCAGTCTGGAAGGTGCTAAAGGATTTGGAGGATGGCCCGCCGTTTCTGTGCCCGAAATGCGGCCGTACTTACTCCCACAAGTGCAATTTAACCAGACATTTGCGACTCGAATGTGGCGTCGGGCCAAGATTTCAATGCGCCTGGTGCAAGAAACGATTTAAACATCGACATCACCTGCGGGACCATCAGCGGATCCACCTTTACACGAACTGCACTTTTGAGCTACGAAATTGAACCGTCTTATTTCCTTGTTACGTTTTAACCCGATCAGATGTTTTGATTTAAAGGGGTTGCGTTCATTAGTCTAAAACAAAATAAAGCACGGAACATGAAATATTCGAGAAACGAGCGCAGAATATAATTTCTTTTTTTTTTATCCGATTTAACCGACCCCGGACTCAGTCGGGAAGGCTTTTAGACCGTAGTCAGTAACAGCATTACCAAA
>SHCU01000176.1:141425-157721 GCA_004307685.1 Ceratina australensis | reverse complement strand
AAGAGGTACATAATCACGATGGAATTCGTCGTTATCGATGCCGGCGGGTACATATGACGTTGGACTGCGTCCGTTTCGCTCGCGCAAATCGCAAGGTTCGTGGCCGGTCGGGGTCGATAGAGGATCTCAATATCCAAACCTATAAAGCTAGTTCCTTCGTTGTGTACATTACCGCGAGCATAAAATATCAAGATACGACTTAAGCGGTACGACACAAGCTTTGCTTTCCGTCTTTTTTCTCCCCAACAAAATTTAATTATAGACAACGACACGAGCGATGATCGTATTCTATCTACTTATTTTTTTCTCCTCATTTTTTTCACTGGTCAGACAGGACGCGTAAATAGCGTAGATACGCGAGTCCCGTTTCGTTCGAGTTTTCCTTTTAACCATATTTATCGTTCGTTTAGTGTTTTACCGTTTAAATTTTAAATGGTAATCATGGTGAATATGTTTTTGAAACATCAGGGCAAGCAGAAAAATGGGATGACTAAACGAGGCGTAACACGCGTCGAAGTCAAGGGAGTTCCCATAAGTCGCATACACACGGACAACCGGAAACGCTCGTTTTCATCGTTATGATTACTCGCAGCCTCCAGAGGGGATAGGCGTGCGTGCACGCATTAACTGCGAAGGGATATACATAATTACATAGAGGGGCGCGAATGCGTATATTACGTACAATGCATATAATAGATGAGCTAGTGAGAGAGAACAGAGCCTAAGAAAAGACTTAATTATTTTAATTGTGTATTGTCCGAGGGAGATTTGCATGTACTTACACACGCGTAAAAGTATTTATTCAAAATTTTCATAACAATGTAACTAAGCGAATGCGATATTGTTACCTCGTCGAAATGATACTCGAGTACGCTTTATCTCTTAGCTTCCTTCGCACGTGTCATCGGTAAAAATTCCTCCTCGTTTTACGTAAAAATGAATACTTTGGCATTCGTTGAAAGGCACGCCAGAAATTCACTTCGCTCGGAATCTTCATTCTAGTATCTCGTGCTATGCTCTCGGTGTCGTTTCGACGGAAACTTGATTTTCAAGTGACACGAGGCACTTTTTTCTAGACTGTACTATTTACCGTGGAAAGAGTATATTTTTAAAAACGGCACTCCTGAAATACGTATCGAAATGTGTGTACCATAACATTTCCCGCGTGACCCGTGCCCGAAGTACTCGAGTTTGCTGTTCTGATTAATCGTTACGAAGCGTTTGTTGAATTCTTCTATAATATATTTATTATGATTCCGTAGAAATATACATATACGGTCCAGTCTGTTATTCGTTACGCTGTACATTAAGCAATCGTTTTTGGTAAATAACTCCGGCAATGGTTGAGAAACGCAAGTGTCTCCGAAATTCGGGCGCAGAACGACGTCTTTCGAAAGAGCATCGAATAAAATCACAGAGATAGCTAAGTATAACGTATGAGCGTATAGCGCGGAATTTTATCAATGGAAATCTATTAACTCGTTTCTCCATTCCTCTGCATAGTGTCTCTTGTTTTTATGTTAAAATATTTCTATAAGCAATGAAAAGTAACGATGAAACCAAAGAGTAGGACAATTCCGCACAGCTTTTCTCAATCGATCGTACTTACATTTTTTTTTGTACCATGGAAAGTTTCATCAATCGATTGCAATAGAATTCACTGAACAATATCAATTATCTTTTCATTCGCCAGTATTAAAATGAAAATAGTTCATGTATACGCGTACAGTGTATACCCATGAACTGGTAATCGGTAACACGGCGACATCGTCTGCGTCCACCTATCGCCGTTTTTTGTCTTCATTTCCAAAATAGGACGATTACGCGCTTTCCTTATCGTTTTGCAAAATAACGATGTGGGAGCAATTAAACGATACCGCGTGTAACTCTGTGATACAGTAAGCTATAAGGTAGAATTATTTTGCAACGATCATAAAAAGTGAAAAATAAACAAAAAAAAAAGTAAGAGAGGAACTAGAGCCAGAAGTTGAGGAATATGTTATTGTTATTACGAAAATTCGTTACACGAACGCTTCGATTCTCCGTCAATCAACGCGCGTTTTTTGGCAGCGAAAGTGAGAAGTTCCTTCTTCGTGTAGCATGGATCCGAATGGCTTTTAATTAACCTCCGGACGAATCAATTCTTGTTCGGGGTAAACAGAGATTCAACAAAATATATTTTTGCTCTTATTCCATATTGAACGATAGATATATGCATATATTTACGTTTGATTACAAAATTGACTACGGAATGTGCAAATACACATATAGTATAATCACGGTGAACACGAATTTGCCTCTCGTCTTTGGTAAGAGATATACGGATGAAGGAAAAATAAATTACGCGATCGGAGATGAGAATAAACGGGACTAATTGGTAAAAGTTGCCGTAATTACGTAAGACTGCTTTAGAGAAACAAGTTAAAAATATGCAAAATAAACTAGGGAAGAAACGCTAGAATTAACTGAACGGATGTTAAAACGTGGTGCTTGACGAAATATTGGGACGCACGGAGATATCGACATTGGTGGCCTCGCGATCCTTCGTGAAAGAATTCGCTCCAAAGTTTCGTCGATTGATCTGTACTGACTGGAGACAATGGTGTTATTAGAGTTTAGAGATTGACGAGATAGTGCGATCTATTTATTACGGCGGCCTCGGACCGCGGAGTAAACGTGGATTGGGACGATCCTTAACTTTCTATTTTTTTCGTAGCTTTTCGTTTTCCATGCAAGGAGGAAAATGTCGCGCGGTACGTTCTAATACGATCGATGGGTCTTTAGATTTTGTAGATTATATTATCCTTCGTTTTGTTTTAAGCTCCTCGATCCACTTTCATTCTACGGTCGCAATGTTCGCGTGAATTATAAAAATCTATAAATATATTATACATATGTACATATATAGGTATATATGAATACGTGTATATTTATATATATGTACATATATACATTTACACAGGCATACGTACGTATATATGTATACATAATTTATTATCCGACGACTTGAGTATTTTTTATTATTATTACAACTATTTTATGGTTATTCGTTATACCTCATTCGGGATATTTTGAGCTGATTTTTAGCGCGTGGTAGAGGAGACGGAGCAACCACCGAATAATCATATTTTAAATGTGAGCAATGATAACTACAACCCTTTCAAATTGTAATTAATCAAAAGAACTAAACATTGACAATAGATGGTTAGATGGTTAACTAATATTTTCTTATATGTTTTGATAAAATTGACTTCGAATTTACTTATACGTTTATTTATTAAGAAGGACTGAAGTTTAGCGATTTTGCTCATCCATCTGACTTACAATCATTAATTGAACACTCCTAGGTGGTTAGTAACCATCTCCTCAACCATGACGATTGAATGTCACTGCCAAAATCCCCAGGATTGCATAAAACTGTAGTGTATACTGCGTACATACAACGGTTGATAAACTCTACGAGTGTCTGCCGATATTTTTTTGCGGCAAACCGTTCGGCCGTGGCGTATCGCCATCGTGAACCTATCATCCTCGCATTATTTTTCGACCTTACGTTACGTATTTATTTTATTTTTTACGAATAGCGGTTTTCTCTCTCTCTTTGTTGAGAAACACCCGTGACACTCGCTTCTTTATCCATTCTCGAAAAAATAAAATACCGTCAAATTCGTTCGTTTCAAGTTCCTGAGATTCAAAGATTAGAAACAAAAGGGCAGGCGAAAAGTAAACTAAGAAATTGTGCTAATTGAACATTCGAAATTTTATATTGAAACGTTGTCGGCGATTTTTATTAAATATGATTTATTCGTTGCGATTTCTCGTTTGCGATACTAGAAATGATCCTCCAACCGAGGTATATAAAATCTTCAACAGAAAAGAAAGCGACATGATGACGGGTGCACATTCCATGAATATGATTATAACGTATACTTGTATAAAATAATGAATTCGTTAGCGTTTGATATAAGACATTCGACTAAGCTATTACACGCGAAGATAATAAATAAATGATATATCTAAAGTTTGAAAGCTTACAATAGTCTCGGTTCATCACTGTCATGTATCGTGATTTTTATGTCATGTTCAATAAATGAGTTTTAAAATATTGGTACGATATTTAATTACACTCCTTTCCAATGTATTTATACACGGTTCCCTGAAAAAGATGAAACCGCGACAGATTGAATCAACGAACACTCGAATACTTAATTCTTCTCTGATGCGTCACGCAATAAATAACGATTCTAATAATAAAATGATGTTTGTCCGTTCAAGTAAATGAATCACGCAGCTGCGAATACGATATTTAAGACAATCGTATCTAGATATCGAAACGATATCATCGGTAGAATCATTGATAAAGAAAACAATCGCAGGAAAGAATGACTTTTTACCTGGGAGAGATAATTTGAAGAATCAAGTATGATATTGAAAATAAAAATTTCCGTGACGAAACCATCTATGACAATCGAAAGTTGAGCCAACAAATGGTCAGTTAGAAATTGTTTGTCGGGCGCCATTATGTACATACAATTAGGGCAAATTAAGTGTCGTAAATGGATGAGGACTAATTGCATGGCACAATAGCTGGTAGATAGTGAACGCGTCAAGTTGGTAAACTAATCGATATCGCCTCGGCTACGCGAAAGCGAAAGAACGTTCCTAGAGTTCATTATACCAGAAGATACACGAGTCATATACACAAGCATCCACTTTATAAAAAATTCATGCAACCACGTGATCTAACTGTATAGCTCGGTTCAATTCTCAATGTAACGTACGCCGGGAAATGCATAAGAAGGTTGCTAGCGACTGTCAATTACTATCAATCTGTCATGATAAAAAATGAGACACGACGCAATATATTTAATTTTTCGATAAGAATATTGTATTGTGACAATGTAGTCGAGAGTCCAAGGTCTAAGGACTTGGCTATTGTATAACAAACAATTATGCATAACATTTCATTATGTATGTTTTATCACTTCCTCATTTTCCTAACTTATTTCATTCTTCGCATGTTAAATGGACAAAACGTTATCTCATGGAGCAACGTAATTGCAAACATGTAGTTACAAAGTATGACGTTTTTTAATAAAGAAATAAAAACATTTAAATTCCTCTGATTGAACTTTTTCGTAAGTACATTAATTAAACCAATACCGGGAACGTGGATGTTGCACGAATCGTTTTTGGCATATTTTATTATATACATTAAAAAGTGTGTCTTAATTAAGATGTTCAAGTACTGAAATCGGATCGCATGCTGCATTCATGGTATACAGGATGGTAGGTATGCGGCGACGAGTCACTCGTAATACGAACACCTTAGCCGCAGAACTTCGAGAACTTTCATCCAGTCATCGCGCTGATTCCGTATTGTTACCGCGAAACAGACGTTTCGAACGCGAATAGAGAAGACTACCTGGTAACACCGTCAGCAGGGCCGCGCATCTCGCCAACGTCATCGCGTGTCATTCGAAATCATCGGTCTGACGTAATGCGGGCAAGAATGAATCGCGCGACAAGAATTTCAACGACATTTGCATTACGAAATTGGGTACCGTTTAGTCCCCTTATATCTCGAACTTTCGAACGGGGATATAATACGGATACTTTTCCCAATGAGAATTCAACTAACAACGATCGCTTCCGCTACGTCTCGTTATCTTTCAAAGCCAGTCGTGGCTTATGTCTAACAAAAATGGTCAGTGTAACTTCGCGACGATCATTGATAGGAGCAAGTTGAAAATAATTGTCGCGCTCTGACGATTTATTTGATATAAGTTATCGGAAACGCTCGTTCGTGACACCGATACTCTCGCGGTTAGCATCGTTTGACGTACATACATACTTAGATGGGAACGTGAAAACAGCAAACAGGAAAGAATTTCATAATTTATCAAGGCATGACTTAATTGCCGTCGCTCTTAAGAAAACCATTGAGATAATCGATAACGATGACGGCGCATTGTTCCGATTATAGCGAGGACTTAAATAAATGCTCATCGTATTTTGCAATGACTTGAGCAAAGGTAAAGAAAATAAATATTTTTCATCGACGCGTTGGATACTTCCTCTTCGCTCCTTGAGCTTCGACCGACGCTTGTCCGGCAGCTATGTATACCGAATTTACGGTAACCATGGTTGAATGATACTCTCTCGCAGAATTCGCGTTTGGTTACGCCAATGCTTTTCGCGGATGGAAATTTCCACGGCGGCGCGAGGGGTTCGCCGCGTATAACACGATGGTGTGTCACTGACTGACTTACTAGCGCGAAAATTGCACCGCGCCAACAGGAATACGCGGTGCAAACACAAACACCAAAGAAGTCCAAGTTCACGTGGTGCACGTTATCCCGATCCTTGTGATTCATTCATGGATACGATTTATCATACGACACGAATCCGCTCCCCTCAATTTGTTCCTACATGCAAGCCGGGCTGAGAATCGCAATTGGTATAACCTACTGATATTGCTCGTGAAATCATGTTTACTAAATTATCGAGGCTCTGCTTGATAGTGAACATTAAGTAGTATTTTTAGAACGTGACAAACAAGATTAATCCCAATGTCTATACTGATATAAAATTATTAGCAGTCGTTGTTAGTAAGTCGATTAAACTTTAATTTCTACAATAATATAGAAATATTGCCTTTGAAGCATATAAATTTTATGAATCGTAAAGAATGAGATCGTATCCTAAATAATTCTAAAGATGGGGAAAAGTTGCCTGCTGAGGGAAAGACTAACAACGAAGGGACCTCCGTGACAGTTGGTCCCTTTCAAGGCTTGTGTCCTTATTGTTTGTGTAAGTTAACAAGTGTTATCGGAAGGAGATTGTCAGAAAATCTAACCAGTCGTGTAGAAGAACCTTTCTCAACCTACAGGTAGTGATGGACTTCCGAAATCTCTGGAATGATCGTGGAAGGTTTCCTCATTTATTCGGCAAAAGGTAGTAGCCTAAGGAATGCTTAGGTCAACAAAGGAGGGCAAGTGTCCAACCTTATAAAGGTCTACGGTTGAACCTAATTTGCGAAAAATCATGAACGAGAATTAGTATTGAAATGGAATAAATCACAGGAAAGGAACAATTCAATACACAATACGTAGTGTAAGAAAATCCCAAATCCCTCCTAAAAATTATAAGTTTCACGCGTGCCTACCCCGGCTAACAAAAGCGCCGATGGACCCCAATAGTTCGACACTGTAACTGTCATAAATTACTACAGACCCTTGACCAGCTGTCGAAGATGAGGAAAAGAATTTTCCCAGAAGACCACCTCTGCGAGATCTCTGCAGATGCTACACTAACTGCATATATTTGAACAAGCCTGAATCTTTAAAATAAAATTTGCTCATTTACTCTTTTAATAATTTGTAATACGAATAATATAACTCATGGCAAATACTCAAGGAGGAAGTCAAATAGCAAGTGGTCACAGGATATCACCCACTTTACGTTATCTCTCGTCAAAATGTGAATGTACGCAAATACGTAGGCTCATTCAGTCGATGGGATCCTGTTTAGATAAGCGGCTATCGGCCTCGAGTAAGTTTTATCAAATACCACTATCATCGTTTTTCGTTTACCAACTCCAAGTATAACAATTTTCTTACTTCTTCTGTTCTTACGCCTGCACCTTTATTGCGCATAAATCGATTAGCGATTTCTCACGGCCTCACGCGTAACGCACACTTAAAAAATGAGCAAGTTCGGCCTTGAGAAGGATAGTTACTCTGTCCTTGGCCGATGAACGTGCTAGCCGTTGATATCTATCGGCGCGATTGTAATCGGTAGGTGAGTAGACGCGCGAACGGTCTCGATTCAACGGTATTTAACCGAGTCACTTTGCATACAAACGAGTTTGCTTTAAATCCGGTCTATTTACGACGCAGAGGCTCAAGACCTTGCTATTTGTAGAACGACCGATGCCATTCCCGAGGATCGAAGAGCATCGGTTGACGGGGGACAACGAAACATCACCAGGTAGCTCGTAGGTAGCGCGATTCGGAAAAGAATTCAGGTCAATGGACTTTCTGGCTGGTGCGGAATAAGGTCGCCGATCAATACGTCCGTACGACGATACTATTTCTAACTTAAAGCGAATTATACTTAGAACGCGTATGACTCTTCTCAACGCATTGATTCGATCAAGACGCACCATGCCTAGGGAAATTCATCAATCACACGGCTACGGCACGAGACGGTTCGCCCGAGATTTGCTTAGTCGTGTGTTTGCAATCAGGAAAACCTTATGAGAGCGGGGTCCTTGGGTTCAAGAAAATTGTCAGCAAACTCGTTCGAACGGTCGCCACAAATAAGTTCTTTGCCATCTATGTATATTGTTTTCATCAACAATTGAAAGTGACCTCATATAAGTTTGTCACGTTATAAAAAATTAAATGTAGCAAGAGCTATTATACGCCGGGAGTAAACAGAAACACAGAAAAAAAGAAGATCCATGAACAGATGGAGGTTAACTTCACAAATCGTGCCGCTTCCTATTGTTAGCTACTGACGTTCGCGAGCGTTTCTTGTATATCTGAAACGCAACAAATTCAATGTAACGCGGAATATTTTAATTGATCGTTGGACAATAGCAAGATAAAGGTGATATCGCTTGGATAAGTGATATTCGCACTGATTAATTCTTATCAGACAATAAATGATATTTTACCGTTAAAAGGCCTATAACGATAACAAAATTCCCGTTATTAATAAAGGAGAGTATTAAAAAATTCGATGGGGAATTTTCCATTGTTGACGTCAAGGTTGAACCGTCGCGTCGCGTTTTTTCATTAATCTCTCTTAGTAGCGAAAATATCAGTAACCAGTATCATTTTACAATCCGTAATGCTTTGCTATAATAAATCGTGTCCGATGCCCTTCGGGTTATCGCCGTTCCGCTATTTATTGTGATGAAAAGGAAGCATCCTACGAGAAGATATAACTTATGCCTGTCCGTATCAATGCGACTGTTATTAATAACACGTCGCTTATTAATGACCGTCATCGGACGATAACGAGCCAGCGAACACTACGGCGCGTTGCGGTCGCGTCACATCGATGAGAAACTTTACGAATTGCGACATGTTTGTCGCCACATGGCGCGTATCCATAGATGTAAGTAGAGTGGCGTCAGTTTTAATAACAAATCGAATCGAGAGTTCTACGCGAACTTGTAGCAAGGAGGCAGATAGAATTGGCAACAAATGCATGGCGTGCAACTTCTCGGAAACTAATATAGATTTCTACGAATAATTTGGGAGGCATTATTTCTTCCTATGAAATTATATAATGCTCTGTTATTTTGTTGTTCCATGTTCTATAAACGCGAGCCGAATGAAATAAAATAGGTGTTGCAATAATAAGGAACTTCTAGTCTTTCACTGTACACGAATGAACCAACACGTTTTCAAGAGTTTCGGCAGTGTACGTAGGAAGTAATTACGACATTGCGATCGCTTCAAAGGTATCGGAGATTCATTGGATAATAGCCCAAAAGAGGGTGGTTTCACGACGACACGCGTAGAGAACGTGGACCGTATGTCCGATCGACATACGGATCTGTACTTATAAGTCTACCTTGTTATTTTCGGCGTAATAGCGACGTAGGTCGCGCGCGGCGCCTAGCACGCTGTGACGTGCCGTCTCGACACCCACGTGAACATTTTTGCGAACACATTGTCACGATCGCTGCCAAATTGCACATTTACTAGTTCACTGGCAAACTTCGGCTGGGACGACAACAAGGAACCGCAGGTACCGCTGCATTTGGGGATTAATAGGCAGCCGTTTACATAGCCGCCTGCTAACCGATTGTTCCGCGTCAAAAGCCGCCTTTTGTTTAGCTCACCATGTATTTTCAGCCGCAATTTGAATAAAGCTACTTCGCTATTACGAGGAATTAACTGTTCCCGTTGACGCACGTTGCCTTCTTCAACAGTTGTCTGCACAACGTTCTTGGAACGGATACTTCAAGCGTCGATTTCCTCTGACCTATCGTAATCCAACTTGACCACCGTGCCTACACGTAAAATAGTATTACAGAAGATGAGCGAACGAATAGACTAAATTTAGAACGTATCCTTAATAGTATTATTAATTCCAGCTAAACTTAAGCTTTTAATTCGCTCGGATGACACGAGTGGATATTTGGAATGAGACGTGGCAGTTAATGAATATACATAAAAAGGTCTTATTAAACTGACCGGCATTCCCGAAGAATATAGATACATAAGTATGCCCTTCGTGTACGGGTGTAGTTGGTAATGATCTAGACGTGCGCAGTTGGCGTAACAATTCCGTTTGATACCGGCTGAGTCACATTAAGTTCCCCAATTGGATTCAAACGTGCATACATGAGAAATTGACATTTGACACCTTGATTAGCACACGTTAGACCTCCAGTCGATTAAACTATCATCAGCTTTCTAATTGATTTATTCTGCTAATTTTTCAAATCTAATAAACGAACCCCTGTCTTTTATATATTTATCTCGCAAATATTAACATCCATTAAAACAAATTGCGTTACGCCTGTTGTCTCTTTAATGAACGCGTGTATATTAAGCAACGAACCTTGTCGAACTCGCAACGATCTTATTACAAAAAGATCCAAGTTGTAATCCCTTTTATCATGACTGTAAAAAATTGGATTAATAATACGATCAAACGGTTGAATGAAGCAACGAGGTGGAGCAACGTAATTGCGCGGTGCCGAGTCGACCTTGATACGAGATCTTGGATTCTCAGCAAGGACGATATCATCCAGCCGGGGAAGTTCTCTTCTGCTACCAATTCACTCTTTCAAGGGAAACCAGTCTTACGACCAGGTTTCTGTATCGGTTTTCTACCCTCCGTACAGATATCGGTGAAATGTTTTGCCATCGACCGGTTACCGACCAGTTTATGCGCCCGTTTAAGTCTAAACTCACAACACGAACCAGTGTTTTCCTTGCGAATCCTCTTCTAACCAGTCTCGCTGCGGAATAGGTACGCTCATTCGTTGTAAAGACGATACATGTACGTCAGTCGAAGATCGAACTTCTCTCTCGTACTATCAGTTCAAAAGCGCGGTTTAGAGTTATGTCATTGTTACAATAAGCAAGTGATATGTTATCAGAGATCGCATCAGACTTCGCACTAACTCTTCCGATAATTTATGAGTAATTATTTCCTTTTAAATTGATAGAACACGTTAAATGATTGGCAGCATCTAACGCGTTTGATATGAATCATCCTAATGGCATTTTTTTACGTCCTACTCTTTCAATGATTCAGCAGAATCTTCTGTCATAGACTAAAGTGCTCTGAGTCAAGTATTTTTGCACTTGTTTGTATTTCTTATTACGGATTCCAGTTCATTGGGTCTCCATTAGAGGTTTTTATCACGTGAGAATCAAAGTTTTAGTGAATGAGGGCAATAGCTCGATTTCTTTCCGAGCACCTTTCTATCATGGATATCTACGTCGTACTCAAATGACACTGAAAGCGCGGATGCAGAGAGCTCCGACCGTCCGAAATCAATACCACGTTGGCCTACTACGCCGTGGCCTTCTTTTCTGTTAAATCCATTTGCCGCAAAAGACAATAACGGACAGTCAATAACATATACATGTTCGTTCTCTTTTGCATGATACCTACGGGATATGCAGCTGGTCAACACATCTCGCATGTTACCCAATATTGATCTAATCGTCAATAGTTGATCAAAGGATGTGTGCGTTACATGTAATATGTACTAAATAAACTTTCAGTACAATATTGGTCGAACTGTCACCCGTCTGTTTATTAAACGGCGATTTGTTGTTGGCGTGTGTCAATAAAAGAATTTGCATAACGGGAAAGTGAGCAATTTATGGGCACGAAACGACACCTAATGTAAGCTTAAAACAGATTTAAAGCATTTAGTCGTAGCGTAAGGTTTCCCCTAGGGGAAGGGTAGATAAAAACTGGCAGGAGGTCCCATTCGAGCGAAAGAGATGTAACTAACTAGGGAAGTAAAACTTTTCAATGATCTTCTGATCGTTTCATCACGAGTGTAATTAACACTTCGAACACGTGATTCTATATCTGGATGCGCATAAATTTCCATTGATGGAGGATGATTTATTTCCTCGAATCTTCTGCACGTAGCGAGTGATCTCGAATCTCACGCTTACTGTGAAATATGTTAATGTAATTAATCAAACACTCAGTGTTAGATATCCTATTAATGATGGAAAATTGTACGCTCGCTGACTTTTTAATACTGAATGAAGGTGTCAAGATTATTTTCATTCTTGATGCGGAAATTACAAGGAAAAAAAGGATGAGACAGCAAACTGTTATCCTTTTCTGCGCTATCGATCTTGGTCAAAGAGTCAGATGAAAAGGAACGACGCAATAGCAGGAACGTCGTCGCGACATCCTGGCGCCCGCGACAATGTCGGTGTCTCCTTTTGCGAGGTGGGATCAACAGATCCATCTCTATTAACAATTATTTGCGCGATTTCAGAATAACGCGCGTCGCAATTTTTCAGAGCAGCGTACAGCCAAAGTTTTTCGACTTACATAGCACCGACGTATAATGAATTTACATGCGTTTCAACGTTATTTTATTAGTAATTAAATTCCATTTGATCAACGTATCGTATGAATGGCAATATCCTTTATCTAATGAAGTGGACGTGTTAGGTAATACGTCCAGTTTTATTCCACGTTGCCAGGGCATTTATTTTTAGAGCACGTGAATAATTACGTCGACCGAGAAGTTTGCACATTTATTACCTGCTAATTGTCATGTTTCATCGTGATCACGTTTCTGCTTCTACATATAGTTTTCGATCAACATGCTATTTCAGTTGAAAGTACTTAATAAGCGTTTCGAAGATAAACCATCAGTAAATGGACATCAGACGACTCGAAGAATCGTCCTAAATGGGCAAAACAGGAAGATATCCGTTATTTCATTTTCTATTTCCTACTTCCTGCTCAATTTCCTTGCATGTACTTCGATACTCTATCAAGGCATCGTGTTGTTACTTCGCTAGTTATAACTTCACCGACTGGCTTCTTCGTATCGGTATTCTAACACCCTGGCCACGAGATTTTATTTTCCCTGTTAACTTTTTCCCGCAAAACTGATCAAATGGTCCTGGCCGTCATTTCGCCGTCATTCGAAAGCAATTAGCTTGATGACATCTATGGATGATTTTGAGCTCTTCGACAAATTTGAAGTGGCCGTTGATTACCGACCGAGTGTACAGGATGTCGCTCGTGCGATAAAACACGGTGATCGCCCGGTTCGCGGCGTGCTGGAATGAAACCCTTCTGCACGTTTTATCGTGCAGACTTCCACTTTCGAGTTCTTCCCGCGCTCGTTCACGATTGAGTAGTCGTGCTTCCATCCGTTCACGTGGATCCTTTGTAGGTTTGAATTGAAAAATCGCGTCAAACGCAAATGACTGCTAATAGTGGCGAGCACCCGTGACGTAACGTATCTCGGATTGGAATTCCATTTCCATTCCATCGAATGTACTGATGTTCAACGTGTAAGCCTAGAGTAATTTAATACGCCGATTTCGAATGGAAAAAATTGTCCGATAGAAAATTCAATACGCATATTAAATCCAGTTTTAAGAAGAGCACGCGTACACGTTGAGTACAGAGGGATAAAATTATCTTCTTAAATAGTGCGTTCTGTTATCTTGTATGCAAGCGTGTCTCACCGGAGAAAAGGATAGGTGCCTCTCGTCGCATTCCACTGGGACGCGGAGACAAGCTGGAAGAAGCGAGCGTGCGTTGTGCACAGTTATTTAAAGATTCTCGCTGCATTCAAATTGTGTCACGTGACTGTTGGCTAGCTGCCGTTTCTTTGCCGCGAGTAACTCTACGTCTACACGTAGAATACCGTCCTACGTAAAAAAAGAGAAATTTCTTATCTACAGGCCACTTCATGCGTCTGGAACCAATTTGACTGTGCTTTAGTAAAAAAGTACTGTGCATCACGAGTCAAAAGTTACGTTTTGTTCGCATCATTCGGTTTCCCATACAGATAGATAAATTGTTGAAATATCAGTGGTATACTTAAACGGGCAGTCATGGCCTTTACGACATACGAATGATTACGTTGATTACTGGATCGGCAGCACATCACTGACGCCTGCCTGCCCGTTTGTTAACCCATGACTTTTACATCGCAATTAACAAACGCGGTACTTTCCATTCAATAAAGAGTTGCAGCAACGATGATTAATTCGTTACAGTTTCAAGTACGATTCACAAACGCAGTTTACTAAAAAAATAACGTCGCATTACACGATCATAGTTATCCAACAGTTGTTTTAAAAATTCGTTTGAGTAATAGTAAACTCACTTCCAAAATGACGTAGTGTTAACTTTCGCCTAATTTCTTCATAGAAATTGATCGAATCGATCTTCTATTGCCTCCGGTACAGTGAAAAATTCTTCAAAAGAATTTGACATTTATTCGAATTTAAATATCTTAAGGGCTCGGCCTGATCGTACGAAAAGACTAGTTGATTGATGAGTGCATGTTCAGATTCCGTATAAGTTGAAAATTTGCACTCCAATAATCATTGATATTGCTCTCATCACGCAAACCCGTGTAGGCGTGTCTTTTCGTCCTTTTTATTTGAAACTTCCTGTAATCCGGGTGGTCCTCGTGTAGCACACGTTATGGCACGGAGAGAGTATTGACCGTCTCAGCGGGTACAGTGGAAATTTCCACTGCCCTACCCCAAGACTCTTGGTGACTACTACATACACTTTCCGGTCGCGGTCGTCGTAACTGAACCCTGAAAGTCTACGCGGAGTCCATTGCAAAGGCCTTCTTTTAAGTTACAACGTACTTCACGACATTTTGGTCGTAATTTGACGCAGCATCCTACAGTTTAACAATTCCTATATTGTATACATTTCCTACACACATATAGTGATTACAAGACTACAATGCTACGAATGTGTCTTTTTTTAACATTTTATTGTTAGACATTTTGTTTAACATTTTACTGTTCTATTAGTTAGAAATAATGGAATTATTCCGGTTATTTAATTAAACGTCCAAATGAACGCACTGTTGTGCTAATACTTTCCATCGTTATTATTCCTCGTTAATTTAAAATTAAGTTCATAGGCCCGGCATGATGCTCAAAAACCGACATAAAAATGCGTGATTGAAATTATAACGGTAATACGGTTGTTCATCATTTCTGTACACATTGATTTCATGCTTATTACTTAAATTTTCGTTATTTCTTATTAAGAATCTGTTAACTTAGACAAATTGTATGGGACAATTCGCTTAATAAATATTGATTTATCGATTCCTGTTGCTGATGAGAACCACTGACAGGTATGCAGAACTTCCCCCATTTGAAAAGGTATTGAAGATACGTAGGTATCTTGAATTTCCGATGGTAAAAGTAACTTGAATTCCGAACAAAGGCAAAAGTGCATAGATGCATAGAGTACAGATTTTTGTATTTTCCATAATAAAAAGTTTAATCGTAGTAGAGAAAAGTAAAATCGGAGACTGGCGCTGATTCAATGAGTTAGTTAGCTGACAGAAATACAAGATAGCGGTCTATACGTGTCTATTTTTAGCTAGGCGCCGTCCTTCGGTTTTACGCAACTACATAAAAAGAATGCCATTTGTTGCGGTATAACTACATTGAACTATATCTGCAATCGAGAATAAAAATATTTTTTAAAACACTAAAATTACGATCTTTCATCGGATTTTAAATAATTATACGCATCTAGCAAGATTTAAAATTATTCATGCTTCGTTAAAAATCAGACGGACATGGAAATACATATTATTAAATTACATTTTTGTTAGTTTACGGATTGTAGAATGTGCACCATCTGTAGAAAAGGAAAATTTTTTAACTGATTCTTCGCAATTGATTCGAACATGTTATTAACTAACTATCGGTACTGTCAATTTCTTTCTGATGTTCAATTGATAAGACACGGTACGCACAGTAAATAATGCCAATGTCAGCTTGAAAACATGCTCACATGTTCTACTTTTATAGTAACACAGTTACCAAAGTTTTTAAAATTCTCTATGTATTAGATCCCGAGAGATAGCAATTTAAAAAAATCGCAAAAATTTACAGGGGTACCCCTTCAAAATTTCGCAAAAATTAAAAGTTGCCCGATCGGGTTGAAAGCATGCTCAGATATTCTCCTCATATAGTAGAACGTTTACCCAGGGTTTCAGATTTTTCTATACATTAGATCCCGAGAGACGGCAACTTGAAGAATTCGTAAAAATTT
>SHCU01000176.1:128197-141011 GCA_004307685.1 Ceratina australensis | reverse complement strand
TTTTACGCAACTACATAAAAAGAATGCCATTTGTTGCGGTATAACTACATTGAACTATATCTGCAATCGAGAATAAAAATATTTTTTAAAACACTAAAATTACGATCTTTCATCGGATTTTAAATAATTATACGCATCTAGCAAGATTTAAAATTATTCATGCTTCGTTAAAAATCAGACGGACATGGAAATACATATTATTAAATTACATTTTTGTTAGTTTACGGATTGTAGAATGTGCACCATCTGTAGAAAAGGAAAATTTTTTAACTGATTCTTCGCAATTGATTCGAACATGTTATTAACTAACTATCGGTACTGTCAATTTCTTTCTGATGTTCAATTGATAAGACACGGTACGCACAGTAAATAATGCCAATGTCAGCTTGAAAACATGCTCACATGTTCTACTTTTATAGTAACACAGTTACCAAAGTTTTTAAAATTCTCTATGTATTAGATCCCGAGAGATAGCAATTTAAAAAAATCGCAAAAATTTACAGGGGTACCCCTTCAAAATTTCGCAAAAATTAAAAGTTGCCCGATCGGGTTGAAAGCATGCTCAGATATTCTCCTCATATAGTAGAACGTTTACCCAGGGTTTCAGATTTTTCTATACATTAGATCCCGAGAGACGGCAACTTGAAGAATTCGTAAAAATTTACAGGGGTACCCCTTCAAAATTTCGCAAAAATTAAAAGTTCGCTGATTGGGTTGAAAGCATGCTCAGATATTCTCCTCATATAGTAGAACGTTTACCCAGGGTTTCAGATTTTTCTATGCATTAGATGCCGAGAAACAGCAACTTGAAAAGTCGTAAAAATGTAAAGAATATGTGCGAATAAATGTAACGATATGAAAATATCTAATTTAATGTTGAATTGGACTATTATGATTTACATTAGAGAATTTTTTGAAATTTTTATATTGACATCTTCAGTTTGAAAAGAATTCAAAGATGTTAATTATCTTACGACTAAGAAGCAGGTAAGATACGCAACGATACGCAAAGATACGTAGGTCTCTCCAACATTTTTGTATTAAGAATTATTATATACATACAGAAACCATATAACACTCGATTCTGCTTCAGAATATTGTACATGGTTCGTATACTTATCCGTGAATTACATAATACTTGAATTTCGCTTACATACTTTTCACTTCCACCATAGTTTTGTAAAACTCGTACACATTCTTCACTCACATACGTTCTCGTCATCAAAATATAATTACATAGAATGAAGGGTTCGAAATACATATTTACAAGTCGCATTTCACGACTAGAATTTTATCCTCACTATCCGTAGCGTGAGCGAAAAAATTCCTTGTTTTCCTTTCGAAATTCTTGTACTGCTTAAATTAACCCTCGGTTAAAATTTCTAGTAGAAGTCGCCTTAAGCTATCAAGACCAGTTAGAAAACCAGAATCAGGTCCCTGATACACCATTGAAGTTGAGTTGCAGGTAGAACCATGAACAAAAGATGTATGCGCGAAATCGATTATTCTTACGTCAACTTGTGTGTCCTGGGGTTTCGGTTTCATTTTCTTCGAATAGGAATAAGACGTGTATCTACGACGAAAAATATTTTGTTGGAGATCATTTCAATTAAACAAACTTAATACCCGGTTGCATTGCAATTATCAAATTTACCTATTTGACACATCGGTACATTCAAGCTCTCCATCTATTCTATCTTCTCTCTCGTAAACGTGAAATAGCTGATGCTCATGTTTTTGTCGCTTCGATCCGGAGGTAATTTCGATGTCGGAACTAGTATCTTGCGTATCCGAACTTTGCTCATAGCAATATTCGTCATTCGAACTGCCATATACCATCCATTCTTTCTCGGCGTATCTTGGAGACTGAAGTACTCTGTCTATCAAGCTGTCCGCAGGATCGACGAAAACTGTCTCCTCGCTGATAGGGTCATTGGTTGGTCATCGCATAGAATTGCATTATCAATTATTATTATTTGTTATGAATATACGATTTTAATAGAATCGGATATTAGGATGTATATAAGATTTAGAATATGGGATGCGTAAAAAGTTCACTCTTTGCTTTATCGTTCGTTTTCATCCACGAAATTTATTCAAGCAATAAGAAAAGGGAAGATGTATTTTAATTATAATATTTGTAACTCGAACAACAGTTTCGTTTATGATTGGTGAAAGGAAAAAGAATCAGGATCCTATTGTAATGTGAAAATGATCAGTGTGACGTCCGTATTTTTTTATTATGTACAAATATGACGAGCGTAGAATAGAATCCCTAAAATGTATTAATAATTTAATACGAATTATACAAGTACCTGCAAAATCTTTTATCACGTTAAATACTAAATTTTCTTGTTTTACATTCCAATAATGAGCTTTAGTTTCGATTCTACTTAACGAGGGAATGCAAACGAAGTTTTTACGCAGCCCCGTGATTAGATCTCGCATGATACAATGATATGACCTCTTACCATCTATTAATAACCCTTTACTGCCCAGACCGTAGCGGGCATGCAGGCCCTGTAGGTCATATATTTTCGAATGAATTTTTATATCTTCATATACATGATGCAAAGTAAATGGTGATTTTGTTTAGAAACAATCTTTCTTATTTTATAGTACAGATAGAATATTTTGTTTCCATTAACATAATTAAGTGAAATATTTAAATAATTTATGACTGAATTTAATGAAGGCTCTACGAACATTTTATTCATAAAAAATGTGAACTATATCAAAAAGCTATCTTAAAAAATTATGTAAATAAAAAATGATGTTTCTGGACGAAACACATTACGTATGATACAATACCTTTAAACAAATTGATCGATATTTAGGGTATTTCATAAAATAAATTCTTTCAATTTGCACTATAAAAGAAATGTCATCTACAGCAGTTGCAGGTCAAAGATTTACTAATGGATTTGAGAAAAAGTGCACCACTTACTGAACGTCTTGTATACTTAAATTCGTTAATTGCACAATTTAAGGCTAAGTTGAATTAAATCAAAAAAATGTATGTAAATGTTCCAGTGTAATATAAAAAAGTAAGTACACATACAGGTACGCGCGCGTACACATACATACACATATAGGCATATGCATAAACAGGCAGAGAATGTAACATAAGATTGAACACTATTAAAAACAAAAAAATATTATTCGCATGGATGTTAAATAACTCTTTACGTAACTTTAAAATATCTTGGGAGGTTTTACACTATATAAAAACTAGATATGATTTGCGATTCGATGAAACGCATCTTATGAAACATTCTTCATACGCGTATGCATATGAATATACATAGGTATACATACGTATAATGCGTGATATACTATGATATTATACGCATAAATGTCCCTTTAATTCTTTCGACTTTAAATGCATAAAATGTTTGCGCCTAATAACTTTTGTAGAGCTGCACTCTACTTCGTGAGCAACAATATACCTACGAAAGGATTTTGAAATCCACCATTTTCAGCTCTGATCCTCCCCTAGTAAGAAACTGATCGGGCTCGATTAGGGACTGGTATTGCCGCGCTTTATTATAGTTCGGCCGTAATAAAGAGCAGTTTTCTAAAAAGTGATGGTACACAGAAATATACATGCTTAAATTAGGAAAATATCGCACTGTCAGCTTTTTAGTGTCATGCGATATTATAAGAAAAATAGCTACTGCTAACTTTTCGATTCTAACTAGTAGAATTTTTCACTAAACAAACTCCTAACTAAGGTTCGCATATAATTAATTAAATGTCTAAATCAGATTCAAAGTATATGTATGTATCATTTTAATTAATGTGTAATGTATGATATATTATTTCAGTTAATATCTTATAATGATGACGATTATTCTGCTATTTCTCAACGCATTGTCTATTTTAATTTTGCAACAGATCTACAATTTGTAATTCATTATCTACTATTCGATAATGCTAATCCACTAAAGAACTGAATGTACGATATTTCCTCTAAACCGGTTTGTAACAAAATTGTAATTCAAATAAGAAACTGAGTCACCAAATTCAATGAAATCATCTCATAATCTATAACCCTCCAATGCTCAGATTGAGTATGTCGTATCTTCAAGCATGATACATTATAATTATTTGAAGTTTTACCAAATGGATTTATGTACACTGCACAAAATTACAACTACGTCCTTACGCTGTTTACTTTTACTAAGTACTATTTTTAACAAGTTTTGAACGGTTGATTTGTAAAGAAAGATGTACCAGATTTTATATGCTCCAATTGTTATTAAAGATATCGGAGGGTTAAATTATCGGATTGAATCGAAATGTTTTTATTTGTAAAGTTTGTTGAGTTACAAAAAGTTGTGCAATTATTTTTCAATGATAATATTGAAAACAAAATGTACTATTATACTATATATTAGATCCCTAGTGTTGTAACACATCAAAGAATAAAGCACAGTAAACATTTGAATAAATAAAGACACGGACAACAAAATTTCATTAACAAATAAATTAATCGATCATAAAATGAATATACACTTAAATAAACAGACTTTACAGAAAATCGACGATTAAATTTTAATAAATATTTGATGGCATCACAACGTTAGGAATTTAATTTCGGTCTTTCCGTATCGAAGCGTTTCAGAATAATCTTGTTACCACAACTGAGAGGAGCGTACGGATCGACAAATATATGTACATATTATAAATGCATATCGTAACGTACCATTCTAAACTTCAAATTCTAAGTACATCTACAAAATATTAATTTATTCACTATTAACAGTAAAGGTTAACAGATCGGACGCAACGGATCGAAACGGAATGACCGATAATTTTTTTTAAAGCAGTCAAAATATTTACCCACTAACGAATAAAAGTAAGTAACTGATTACACACCTTGTCGGGTAAAAACCGGTGATATTTTTGGCCCCTCCGCTAAATCCTTTGTGCAACGTAGTTGTATTACCGATTTCCTCTTCAATCGAAACATTGTACTCTGTGGAACTGTTACTTATGTCACCGTCATAACACCCATCTGTCGTATGAGGGCCATCACTGACGACGCTAGAACTAGTCGATTCTTCGTCTACTTGTAACACGGACGATGAATTTCCAAATTGTGGAAAATTCATTTCACAACCTTCGTAAACAACTAACAATGAACTGAAATCACAAACAAAGGAAATATTAAGTGGATTATAGTATTCCTGTATTTACTGCATCTAAACGTATAAAAACTTACCACGCGTAAAATCGGTAGCTACTTTGTCTTTCGATTGCACGTCGTAGTTGTTCTAACCGCGATACCACTTTCTCGATGACCAATGTTCGTAAACAAAAGCCATTATGAAAAAATCGATACAATGCTGCTTTGAAACCTTCCTCGTTTAATTGACGCCCCCAATATTTATCTCTCTTGACATAGTGATCCGTATCAGCTTGATAAACCTATAACATATTCATTTGATATATATCTTATCCTTTCATTTTAAGTGAAGTAACACTGTTATCCCTAGTTAAATTAATTAATCACAATTTAATTAATCATAATTTAATCTTAAAAATGATGCAGATTAGATATTCAATAAGACACTTTCAATAACAAACCTGCATTCCACATAGTCTAACTCCTAACGAGGCTGATGTACTGGCAGCACACTTTGCGATTTGCTTACTACGCTTTTCAGCAGATGCGTCATCACCATGTTGTCTGGTCCCCATTTTAAGATCCAGGATACATGGATGAGAATACTGTGATGTTATATTTTCCAGCAAAAGAAAATCTGTTTTGATAGAAAAGAAAAATATAATTAACAAGTAGTCTCCAAATAAATTTCTATTTGATTTATTTAAAACTTTTAATTTAGGAAATAATTTACATACACTGTCTGTTTGGTATATTATCCAAATGCATTCCTGGTTTTAATGCTCCTGTTAATGTATTATCACGACAAACTTTCATTCTACAAATGAAAAAGTTATCATAAATAATTGCAAGGTATTGAAAATCATATGCATTAAATAAATATAATTTCAATTCATTAAAAATAGTTGTAATTATTTAACATTTTAGTATTACAGACCTTAACACATCTTCTCTTTTCTTTTTGTTTGTACTGTGTCCTTGTCTATTATCTTGATCTCTAAAACTTGGACTATAACGTTTGTCTAGTGTAACTTCACCACTGTTAGAAGCTTGCAGAACACCTAAGGCATTATAACAACGTGAAATATGAAATAAGATAAGACAGGTAAAACAATCAAACAGGAAACTGATAAAAATCTTACCTTTAAATTTTGGGACAAAAATTTCGATGTCTTGAGGAATGTTTTGATAAAAGTCAAGCTCTCTGCAGTTTAATGGTTTGCAAATGGTATTCTGGTTAAGTAACAGTAATCTTGTGTGTCCACCAACCTAAAGTAAATGTCATGTAAACAGAAATGCAATTTTTACTTGTACGCAACTGACATATCATAATTGAATATAATGTATAAAGTATAATTAATATGTTACTACTACTACTTTCAATGTCTTCATTTAATAAATATAACGGTTACAAATAAATGTTTAACTGATTATTATTAATACATGCAGACCTTAATTTATTGCATAAACATAATCGTTCCTTTATTATCTTAGCGAAACAGGATAAGATAAAGGCCAAACAAAACATATCGTTATCTTACCTGATTCTTAAGTGGCAACAAAGCGACTTCTTCGTCATTTTCGTGCGCAAGGGAGGAACTATTTGTACTGTGGCACTGCGATTTAGTTTCTCCCATGCCCCAGGCACCCGTCAAATATACCATTACAGCTAGCTATATGTATAGTTCGACAAACAAAACTTGAATACAAAAAACAAGTTGTATACTATACAAGGTTTGTCTTTACGTGGGTATAAGTATCAGACGTCGAAGCGTCTCGCACCTACTCCACGTTCACACTGAACAAAACTTGCTTAATACATTCTTCTTGAATGCGTCACTTTGCACATACAAGGAACGGTAAAGCACTACTATCTACAAGTATGAAACGAACTTCTGAGAATTTGTTGCGTTTGTTTCACAGTCAACTTTTTCACAGGCAACAATACTCACACACGGGAAATATATATGGGGGAAAATATCGTAAGTGTGTAAGTATATATACAATATTACGAAGATCAGCTGTGCCGAGCTGATTGTGAGCTGAGATCTGGGATTGGGTTGGGATGTGTAATTTCCTGCTCTATTCGAAGGACATGTGGAACTTTAGGAAAGTTCTATGAAAAACGCACCATCTGGTGGTGAAAGAGTTAAACGGGAGCAGCTACTGGAGAAAGATCGAAGTTAAATTGCTCCGTATAAAATGTACACGCGTGACCTGGATCGTACAATTAGTTTAGCATTATGTGCTATCAGTAGCGCTTAGGGCTCTTATATCACGGGTGTTTATTAGGAACTACTCCTACCCTAAAACCTGCAAATACCCCAGAAAGTAAAGCCGATTTTATTAGTTTGAGAATAATCACTATTATGACGAAAATTTAGTTCCCACAATGTTTTCAAAGTTGACTGTACTATTCTGTACGCACACTGATATACACATTCATAAATACATACACATTCATAAATCTGCACGCAATAATATATGTGTACATGTGGTTTATATATATATANTTTAGTTCCCACAATGTTTTCAAAGTTGACTGTACTATTCTGTACGCACACTGATTGTCACACATATGTGTAAATACATACACATTCATAAATCTGCACGCAATAATATATGTGTACATGTGGTTTATATATATATACATATATTTTGTATATATTTTCAAGCATAGTTGGTGTGACGATTTCAAAATAATAGCGAAATATTTTGTTTCGCCTATTTAATGATTATTTAATGTGAAAATTCACCAAAAATGCTTAGAAATTTAAAAAATGTTGCTACTATTAAAAAAATCGCATCCAAATGTATAAATGAATATAGTCAAAAGGTTAACATTGTTTATATATAAAATTTGTTAATGTATACCCTGTGTGCAATATAAAATTGATTGTAGGCGTCTACGAATGATTATCCAAAAAGGATATTTTCTGGGATTCAACCATCCGGAGATTTACATTTAGGAAACTACCTTGGAGCTATACAAAAATGGGTTGAGCTGCAAAACAATGAAGAGAACATTATGTGGAGTATAGTAGATCTACATGCTGTCACTCTACCACACGTATAACTTTTATATTACTAAATGATAATATTAATTACAAACATAAATATATTAAGCATAAATATTGCAGGATCCCAAAGCCTTAAATGAAAATGTATTAAAAATGACAGCAGCATTATTAGCGTGTGGCATTGACCCAAAAAAGAGTATATTGTTTCAACAATCTACTATTTCTTTTCATACACAGTTATCTTGGGTCTTGGGATGTATAACGACTTTACCAAGATTAAGTCGACTGCCTCAGTTCAAAGAAAAAAGTCAAGGATTGAAAGTTATTCCATTGAGCTTGTACATTTATCCTGTTTTGCAAGCTGCTGATATATTATTGTACAAGTGAGTAGAATTGATAATTATTTAAGGATCATAAATACATAGAATATACATTTCAGAGCGACACATGTCCCAGTTGGCCGAGATCAAGTTCAGCACATTCAATTAGCACAAGAATTAGCTATTAAATTTAACAAGAGATATGGACATACTTTCCCTATACCTCATTCTTTGGTCAATGGTAATTAATTTAAATTTTGATCATTTAGAGTATATTAGATCCAAATAATTTATATTTTTTCACTTATGTACTATATATATTACAGAGGATGCTAGCCAAAGAATAAAATCACTCCGTGATCCTACAAAAAAGATGTCAAAGTCTAGCGTGGATGAAAGGAGTAAAATAGAAATATTAGATGAACCTGATGTTATACGGGAAAAACTAAAAAAAGCAGTTACTGACTGCACGTCGAGGGTAACTTATGAACCGGAAACACGACCTGGCGTTTCAAATTTAGTTATTATTCATTCAATGCTTACTGGAAGATCACCAGATGAGATATGCTCTGAAGTAGAAGATTTAGACACTGGAAAGTATGTTTTGAATTACTAACTTTTGCCAATAGATGAATTAAATCTTTTGTCTTTCATAGATATAAGATGGTAGTGGCTGACACAGTAATAGAGAAATTAACTCCAATTCGTGAAGAATTCTTTACATTGATTAGAGAGCCAGTCTATCTGCAAGAAGTTCTGAAGACTGGTACAGATAAAGCTATGGAAATTGCTAGTGACTGTTGGAGTGAGGTTCAGAATAAAATTGGGTTTAAAAGTGACACTCTTCGTCAGAATGAGAAACATGTACAAAGTATGTTACAAAGCTGTAATGTAAAATAAAGATTTATTTGAAAATGTTTGTTTTATTGGACAATTACATTCATTCGTAATACTTCATTTTAAGTTACTCATTTTTCTTAAGACTACTATCTCATATCAATGACTAATTTTCCTCGAAGATGACCTTGAGATACTCTTTCATAAGCTAACGGTAAATCTTGAAAATGATATACTTTTTTAACCACTGGAGTCACCTAATCAAGATGAGAAGTTGTTAAAATGTTACCATTAAAATGAATCAACATTAAGTTTGGAACGATACATCACTTCTCCATTTTGTACAAGTTCTTGAAACGTTTTAATTCCTGTTTCAGAGGGAGTGAAAAATCCCCATTTCACTGTACTTTTGTTTTCAACTACTGGAATATTATACTTCACCAATTCCCCTATATTTTTGACTGTCCCCGCAATCAATCCATGTTGATCAGTATTTTTTAGTAAGGGAGAATTCAATGTTATATACGTGGAATGGGGATACCCTTTTAATCTTATTTGTTCTGGCCCCTGATTAGCACAATCCAAAATTATGCTGTAGCTGGATTTGAAAATCAATAAAAATTAAAGATGGGATATCTTTCTTACATAGCATGGATTAATTAATAAACTACGTACGGCCCCTCTGTACTTATTCTCGAATCAGCACCATCTAATTTATAATCAATTACAACATCAGCTCCTAATTTTTGTACCAAATTTATAGCATCACTGCTGCATGTGGCTATCACCTAAACCAGTTGAATTTATAATTTATGATGAAAAATATTAGATCTTATTGTTCTCCTCATAAATGGCATACATGCATATCCCAGGCTTTTAAAAGCTGTATAGCCAATGTTCCTACTCCTCCTGAGCCACCCAATACTAGAACCCTATTATTTTTTCTTGTAGCCATTGCAGTTTTATAACACAATCCACCAGTGATCCACAGTGCAGACCATGCTGTCAGACCAGCATACAATACACTGGCTGCCTCAAGGTATGACAAATTCGTAGGTCGTGGACTGACCTATGGATCGATATCATTATCATTTTTGAACTATATAAACTAGTTAATTATTTATATTAATTACCAATGTACTATCAACCACCACATAGCCAGCATGACAACCCTGTTGTTCAACAGGAACAACACCCCATACTTCATCACCTAATTTTAATTTATCTCCGACACCATGTCCCTTCGAAATAACAATACCAGAAAAATCTCTACCTAAAGTTAATGGTAACTCTAATTCATCGTATTGTCCACCAGTAAAACTTCTTGCTTTTCTCATTAAATTTAATATAGTTGCCCCGTATCCTCCTAATAGAAAACATTTGGTTGAAATGTGTAAACTATGAAGAGTAATTTCAATAAGATATTGCATACTTGTCATAGCGATATCAATCGGATTTACGCTTGATGCCTCTACTTTTATCAGGACATCTGTCGGCCTACTAATTACTGGAATTCTGACATTCGAAAGTTTCAGTTCCTCTAGGCCATTGTACGAATGTATCTGCCAAGCTTGCATTTTCTCTTCGACATTTTCTTGATGTTTCACAGATAACTTATTAAGAAAACGGCACTGTATTCTGCCAACTCTAAACTTCGATTTAAAATTGAATATTACTTTTTTTAACATAATTTCAAATTGACTTTATGATCAATTGAACACTGAAGAACAACTGTTAAGGTTATGTTTTAAGCTATCGTATCGTGCCGGTATTCAAAATAAAGTTTCTCAACAAATTTTACCACATAAATTCACATATTTTGGTACAAAATCCAATTCAGTAAAGTTATTTTGACTATTATTTCATGACAAAGTTGTTCAATATAAATTTTTCGATGTATCTGCATGAATTGAATGTTAATATCATACGTCTTTTTTTCTTAATGCGTATGTGTATTAAATACGTATATATAAATATACATGTGTAGTATTATTATTTTTATTTATATGTACATATATGCTTAACGTTTAGTCAATGCTCTATATGTATGTACACATTACCGTCAATATTATTGTTTATATTGTGGAAATTATATTACATACAACCCTGTATATATACGTATATGTATATAAAGACTTAGAAAATTTACTTGTATTTTTTGTGTCATGTTCATTAGATTGAAATAAACCGTGTCTAAAAATAATCTTCGAGTAAATTTATTCTACGCGCAATTTCTCCACCATGATTCATGATTGATTTCAAAATATTACAGATTATTCAATAAAAAGATTTGCCAAATGAAAATTTAAAATTAACCATTAAACGAAAGAATCTGTAGGATACTATTTTTAAATTTATGAACTATAAGAATTAAAAAAATGTGCCAGAGAAAACGCGGAACGTAGCGAGTGTAAAAGTAGTAGAATGAAAGAAACAAGAAGTAAAGCAATAAGAAATTTAAAGAAAGGATAAAAAATAGGATGTCCACCGTCGATATACATATAATTGAGATTTGATACATAATCGAATGTATGATTTTTATATCATAATGAAATCAGTTTAGCAGATCAATGTACGATCCTTAAACATACGCCTTCAAAAAGATGCAAATTAATGGAGATATAAAATGTCAGAGTTTCTGATAGCTGTTTTATCAGAAGCTAACGTGTCGTTCGTTCGATGTACACAGTTTCTTCGAAAGATTTTGTTTTCACAAAAAAGTAGATGAGAAGACGAGGCAAGTTTACTTGAAGTCTGCGAAGGGGGTGGCCAAATGACGCGGAGATCAAGAATGCGTTAGAAAGAAAGGTGCAAGTCGAATGATCGATACGGCCATGTCCTGGACGAAATCGCGAACTATGATAACCGGCACGTATAGATCATTGGAGATGCAGTTTTGTTCATCTTTGTTAGTAATAACATAAGGGAGCGAAACGAGGGTGGTTCTTTCGTTTTATGAGTAAATTTGACAACGCGCATGCCTGTTATCGATCGCTAATCACTATGGTTACGCCTCGGTATAGAAGCACGACGGCGACTACGACGGCGACGACGACGACGGCGACGACGACGACGACGACGACGACGACGACGGCGACAACGACGGTGACAGCGATCACCCTGCATTTCCTCCACGGTGAGTTAAAAGAAAAATTGATGAAAGCTCGGATTAAGTGTGCTTGATGAATCGTAAGGAGCGTACGATAGTGACGAAAGTGAAGAATTTTAAGCCGGCACAGGAAAGTGTACGTAAGATGAACGAAGCGAGAAAAAAGGGTGAAGGCGTGAATCATTTTAAGTAGAAACATCCCGATCCCCGTGCAGCACCTCCTGTTTACTCACCGAAAAAAAACAAAAAGTGGGGAGAAATGGAATCGACAAGTAGACAGACATCAAAAGGGTGAAAAAGGGTGAGAGACAGGTAAACTGAGAAAGAGAGAGAGAGAGAGAAAGAGAGGGAGAGAACGAGAGAGAGAGCGAGAGAACCGGGGTAAAGAGAGAGAGAG
>SHCU01000176.1:95680-117746 GCA_004307685.1 Ceratina australensis | reverse complement strand
CGTGTGTTTAACGCCCCCCCAACTTTCAATTTCATGATTTTCATAGCTTCTTTATACAATCGTGCATCGGAATCAATTTCAACTTTTTTCTTACTGGACTCGACACCTTACGACTTACATGGAGCTTTATCGAGCCGCTAAATACTTTTTCATATGTACTTGTACAATATGTTAAGTCGGGCTGGATGAAACTATTGATTTTATAGATTTTTACATAGACAAAATTTAGTTTAAAGATTTCATATAAATATCAGAAGAATTAGAGATATTTTCTTTTACCTCTTACAGGAGAATTTAATAATTTGGCAATATTATCGAGTACGACTTACTGTGTACAAAACATGAGACGACAGCTGTTCTTTACATCCCGTACTTTATTTTCTTCGTCATCGCTATTTTTTTCTTTTCCTACCGTTTGCTATCAAATGTTATAGTGTACAATTATTAATTATTATTGTACTCAATGCAGAGGGATGGAACAAAGAAACGAAACCAAGTTCGAATGTGTGCGCGCGTGCGTGTAAACATCCCTGTTTTAATAATGAAAGTCTCATGGCAGCCACTTCATCCGATTTCATTCCAAAGCAAAATGCTCTAAAATCACACGATATTCGATGATAATTCGTTTTCTCACTTGACGAAATCCGGAATATAACAATGAAGTTCTTGGATTGACGCCCAACACCTGCTTCGAATGTTAAATGCACGTTTGCAACATACATATACACTGAATAAGTAACAGTAAATTCGTATTTATACATAGAGCTAAAAAGAGTAATCAGTCATTTTACTTGACTGTGAGAATTTAGAGAAGAGTAAAAGGTGCTTTAAATATAACAGCTTCATATCTATCAATCACTACACACACAGCTGATTGAAATGACTGTTCAGGGTACTTACAGAGGTGACATGTACTTACACACGTGACGTGACGTTAATTTGAACTGAAGAATTTACTTAAAGACAGTTATAACTCGCGACCCAGAGACAATTCGGGAACTTTATTACCGGACCGTAGTATATCAATAATTCTGAACGAGTTGTCGCTAGTGGTGTTGACGGTTTAAAGAGCGCTTAAAAAAGGGGAAGGAGTAGATACTCTATAAATAAATGAATGGGGTGCGTAACTGATTGAACAGGGATGTATGGCGCATGTCACACACATCACGTCGGGCCGAGCTGACCGCAACAAAGTAACAGATTCTTTACATCCGACAGCTGAATACAATCATCACACCGTTTCCAATTCCTGCATGAAGCACCTGTTTGTCGTAGGCGGCAGAGGCAGGACCTATTTAGATTCGGAACGTAATCGGTGCACAGGTGACATGTCGCCGCCGTCGGATAATGTAATCTTCGATAATCAGTGTTACGCGACTACGCCGAGTTCGTCGAATGGGAATTCGGACATGGAACAACCGACACACTGTAATTCGCGTCGTTGCAACATGAATGGACAGAATTATCAACAACAGAACATGCAAATGCAATCGGTATCGACGCCTGGCAGCCCGACCAGCAGATTGTTGCTCGAATACGAGATGCACCTGAGGAACACGTTGGCCAAGGGTATGGACGCTGAGAGCTACAGTCTACGTACATTCGAGGCACTGCTCACCCAGAGCATGGAAAATTTAGGTGAGTAAAATCTGTAAAATTTAGATGCATAATGTCTCGTGAACACGGTGTCTGAAGGAAATGTTCGTACGTTGTTGAGTCACTTAACTTGATTCATTGATGTTTTCTGAGCCACGGTTTAAAAATAAATATATCAATGAAAGGGAAAGGGATGGTGTCTACGTACTAAGTTCAATTTGTATTAATTCGCTAATTTTCAAGATTTATTCGGTATATTAATAATTTCGTATAAAAGAACAAATTGGATCTTTATAAGATTGTAAGTGGGTGTCACCTTTCCAGGAGAAAAAAGTCAAAGGTAATTTCAATGAAATATCAACGACGTAAGAATAATTTACTTAAACACCGTGCATTTCTCGATGCTCCTGCTCCTTTTGATTATCATATTAAATCGAACTAATTTAACCGAATTAATTTTTCAGAATTTGCCGAGAATATACCGTTGAACATTCAACGCACACCCCACGTTTCACGAAGACGTAAGTATCATTTCTTAAAATATAATTGACTTTTCAACATCCGACCTTGACCCTCAACCCTTGACCTGACCTTTTGATTGTATCGCGTTACTGGTACTTCATAACGTATTTATGCTGAATTCCGTGTGTCGATATTTTTACAGGTTCTAATTCTAACAAGTCGTCTACATTGCCACTATCATATCGTTACAACAACGAGAGACAAAACAGCAAAGATAGAGATGGATACTATAGCGATCGAAATGAGATGATCAGGGAAAAAAGGGACAGAGACATCGACCGAGATCGCGGGTATCTCAGTGATTACAATTCGAGGTAATTAATAATTTCACCTCTATCGCTGTCTAGTTAAATATTTTGCGATCATAAGACTATCAAGATTGTCCTGACTTTCTTGCTGCAAAAATGTAATACTATCTTTATATAATGTATTGAGTAAATGTGAACAGAAATTAATTCAGTCTGAGTAAGAGAAATTAAGTTAGACATTGATAGAAGAGCCATCAGACTTCTCCGGCCCTTATTTTAATGAACGTGCTAAATCCGAGACAACGTTAACCGTTGAAGATGTGCCAGCTGTGTCGGGGAATCTGCACGCGCGCAATGGTTTCGACATTCTGACGGGTGGCAGTCCGGCAGCTCGACACTGGGCTCCGGTGCTTCCAGCTCAATGAATCCTAGTTACAGCGGACACAAACGAGATTCACCGTGGGATTCTCTACCGTCATTGAGACACGAGGGTAGCCTCAACGACAGCGGATACAAGTCGAATCGAACCGACTCGTTGGAACAGAGGTGATTATAAAATACTCTCACATCACACTCATTTTACATCGTACATATATTACTCCCAATTATAAGTATAGCAGTAAGATAATAAAAATAAGCTGTAGAGTGAAAGAACTGGACTTATCAAGCTGAATGCAGACTGACACCTCCTTAAAGTTACATGAACAGAAAGCACCGAGATATAGCATCTTCTTTTTTTTTTATTGTACAACTAATTAGCGATGAAACTTTTTGATTAAAAAACGTATCATCGAGATGTAACGCCTTGTATGCTTTTTCTTGTTTTTCAGAGGCACTTTTGACAGGCAGGACAGCGTAAGATCGGATTATATGTCCGACAGGGACGGTAGATACGGAATTGTTCAACAAGCTTCCCTGGAGAGCACAGACTCGAGACTTTGCTACTTAACGTCCTCAGAGGTGAGTACTTCAAGTAACTGTTGACCTTATCAATCCGATATATCAATATCCCACTTCAGCGACTGGCTACTACTTGACTTAGCCGAATTTTCTAAGATGAGGATATACATATTCTTAAAAGATTTCGCGAACAATCAGTGTGAGAATATAAAAAGTCCAGTTCACTTGTTTAAGGCCAAAGAGAGTTGATATTAATCTGAAATATATATTTTTTCCTTTAAGATTATTAATTCGATGACTTTGAGATATCATTTCTTTTTGATAAATTTTCTTAAATCCAACTAAATCAAATAGTAACTTCATCTTTATATTTATTATATTAGCAGAAAAGTAAAAATTGTTGAAGAACTTATTTCTCTATTTCTTGAGTTATTTGTACAAGCGAGTTTAACCCACTCGTACTAACAGCTCGATTACAAAGTAAAAGTACCGACAAAACTGCGCGAAAACGAATATGTATGTAAATACATATATAATTGGGCGGCTATCGATATTGCAAGAACTGCACACTGCACATATCTATTCGACAAACGTCGATAACCTACTGACCCTGCCCACGCACGTCTTGCATGGATCACTTGCCTTGAATTTGATACACAGCATCATCCCTTATTTTAAAACACGTTTCCCTTATCATCACTTTACCTTATCGATATACGGAAAACGTGAAAGAAGAGAATGAAAGTTCATTTAAATAAATTGAAAATCATCGTATCACGAGAGGTGCGTGTGTGGCCAAATAAAATTTATCTGAATGCAAAAGGACGCTCATCGTCAACAGGTGCATGCGCAATAATGAGAGCAGTCGGAATTTCATTCCCGAGTAATAAAATTATATTTCGACGAGAAATTTTTTTCGAGACGGTTCATTAAAACCGAAAGTATTCTTGGCATAATTTCGGAGCAAATACAGAAATGTACCGAACTACGTATTCCATACATCCCCCGATTCCCTTGGGCGTCGTGCATGCATACATACATGTATGTATGTACACAGTGTACGTACGTTCGAGCGGCAGTCGTTCTCTTCTCGATTTTTATCGACAGGCGGTAGAAAATAAATACGTTGCGCGAAGATCGATGATTGCAAGATAGCTGAAGCGTAAGGGTACTTTAATAAGGGTAACGAGGGGTGCGGTAACGAGTATGTTATATCAGTTGGGCATGGTGCCGCCGCGTCGCATTCGGTGCCGCTCTGTTAACGTGTAGACCAGAGAGCACCTCTTTTCTCGTTGCTCGTACTGCTGCTTTCGATACGTTTTCTTCTCCCTCCCCTCCCACTAAAACGTCGAGAAGGACGAGAAGGAGGAACAACAGCAGCAGCACAGCAGCAGCAGCAGCAGCGGCGGCAGCAGCGACGACGGCGCGGCGGTGATGGCAGCAGCAGCAGGAGTAGTAGTGGTATCTCTACACGTACAGTTGGATCTTCCCCTCAAACGTTCTCCCTTCCAATTCGTATGCCGTCACCCATTTTCCCGTTCCCAACCCTACAGCCTTTCGTTCCGTCCAGCTACTACCTCCCGCCAAGCCTCCAGTCCCGCCGGCCGACCTCGTCTTTCCCTACCACCCCCGAATATCCCGAACCATCCCCTACTACCCCCGATTCGGCCTCCATGGAACGAGTGAGCGAGGTATTGATTCCCCTCGCAGTGGCAGCTCCACTTCACTGTTCTCCAGCGCACCAGTCTGGAGCAACTCACGTTCGTGGCTGCGGACCACTAATTTGCCGCTCGATTCCGCGCAAATTTTAGGTGTGCGAGCTCGATCGTACGCCGAGCTAGCCTACGGGAAATCGTGATCGATTTCTCACGGTGGATGGTCGATCGCCGTTTGCGCCCCGCTACCGACGGATTAAACGGATGGTTCTCCGGGTGACGGAGGATCGACGGACCCGTCTGGAGCTCATCCAGCGGAACGTCACGCGTGTTTCACGATGAATGGGGATACCAGTGACACGGTCGAGGATTGGCTGCATACACGAAGTTCGGTCGTCACGCGTCGTTGAAACGGGAATATCGTTGTTTCTTCTTTTTTTTTTCTTCTCGTTACGACCATTGGGAATATCGGTGGTGCGCTCTGATTGGAAAGATACACGGACGCTCGTATTTCGCTGGTACCAACGGTGTTAACGGCCCTGACTCGAGGAGCACACGGATAGGGCAGGAATATTTTCGTTGATGTCTCCCAAAGAAACTGTCCTTCCGAAAGGCACGCATTCGAGTGTTCTTCAACACGTGCGGGCTCACGTGGTGTTGATGAAGAACGGCTACGTACCCTTTGAATAGATTTAGATGTTCATGCGTAAATACGGGTGATTAGGTACCTGGCATATCTATTATTTTCATTCTCGTTTCGCTTAGCAACGATTTATCGAGATATATAGATTTATAAATCATAGAAAGATATAGAGATTTATTCTAACGAATGCGTCGGTTTGGAGTACAAAAAAAACGAGAAAATAAAAATAGCGGATAAAACGGCGAGTGAACAGTATATGGAAACGGTGGAGCATTGAGGGGAAAAGCTGAAGAGTTACGAAATAACGTAAGAGAATAAATCGGAGGAAAGGGAAGAATGAATAGCCGACCAGTTTCCGAACAGTGGTGGAAGATAAGAAGATTTTTGGTGTTCGAACAAAATATCTACTTGTACATATAAAGTTAAAGAGAAAACGTGATATCGAGAAATGTGACATATTTTTATACAGAGAGTTCGTTTCTACGCATATATTGCAAAAGTATTCTATATATCCAACCTTGAAACCTCCGAAATTGCTAGGTGAAAGGGAATTTTTGGAATCATCGTTTCGGTTTGTTAATTAACTCCAAGATTTCATTAAAGGCACGAAGGAGATAGGAGAAAATATTGAGGGAGAGAAAGAGAGAGAGGGAAAAAAGAGTAAACGAATATCATTTAGAAGTGGGGTAAAGTGAGAGGGAGAGAGGAAACTTCGAGGAAAATCAGGTTAAAGAATGAAATCAGTATTCCTTGAAGCGCAAATAAACTCACAAATAGTACAAGGTTGCAGCGTATACCCATGAGATTGTCGATTTTTTAAAATGGATTCGTTCTAATTTTACAAAAAAGGGAAGGCAACAAATTGCGAGAGAGGAATGCCAGTGGTGATTTATAAAATGCAAAACGAGAGGGGAAAAAACAATATTTGCCTTAAGTAAAGATTAAAAATGTACAAATAATCAGAAAATTGCCATTCCACGACAATGGTGCTTACCCCTCTGCGTGCTAACGTAATAACAAGATTGCTTGTGTCATACGGATAGGTAACGAGCGTATTATTATAGCGCGTGAAATATCGGAAGCTGGATAAACAGACTCGCTCGGTTCGCTTTCGTCTTTTCTCGCCGTGCTACGCGACTACGTGATTTTCACGGGTTCATGAACTAATAGCTAAGAGGCACGCGATTGAAATGATAATCTGAACGCCCACGGAAAATGCACGTTGCAGAGCGATTATGTTTTTTTTATTTCGTGTGCACGGTGCTAATCAACATGCTATACCTTCTTAGGAAACAATTGTACTCGATGTGGGAGACTAAAATAGATGTTCTCAAGCAAACTTAGGGAATTATCGTTACGACGATCAGCGAAGAAGTTTGGCAGTCCGAAACCGTGTGAACGGGGTTTCCGACGAAAATGTTTCAAGTCTCGAGAGGACAAATATTACGTGTAAAATCAAACGAATCGTTGTAAAAATTAAACGACGTCCCCGATCGTTCCACCGTCCAAACGACAATAAAGGCATCGATGGAAGAACACGGACGAGTCGACACTGATATAACACCATCGTCTAATCGGGATGGCGGTACTCCCCGTTTAGATAGAGTTAACATCGCACCGAAGATCATTTTATTCGAATTAACAACGGTATTGATGTAACGACGTATCGATAATGGTAGAACCTAGATGGGCGATAAAATGCATGAATAGTACATTGAGTTTGTTGAATCCGATCAGCAGTTACACGGACTTGGGAACGCTTCACAAGAAACGGTGCAGGAAGATATTTTGCTTGTGCAAGAAGCACAACGTGAGCGTAATATGCATAAATGAGGCGAGGAAGTTGTACTGGTTTCATTGCAAGAACGTTCGCGAGAAGGTGAACCTCGGTCTCGGCGACGGTTACTATTACAAATTGCTGAGGATCGTTAATGGTGCATTGAACAATTGGGCTCAGCTCTACATCGACGGTCTCAACGTCACTCGTAGAGAGATCATGTTCAAGATAAACGGCACCGCAAAGAAAAATATGAAGCTCCTGAAGGAGTGTTGCTACTGTCATTATCATCCTCACATGACGGCAGACGCGTGCAACGCCGACTTTCTGAAAAAAGTCGTAAGTTTTTGGGCCGGTGAGGGCCTTAGGGGATTGCGCGAGAAGCTTCGCGGTATGACGAATTATGCTAAAAAGGTAGAGACTCGAGTTACCGCGTTGTCGTTTTAGCATTCAATTTCTACCACCGTTCACTGTTCTCGTAGCTCTTACGATTTACCGATTACCTTCGATTATTATCCGTAACCCTATTTTAACTTCCTCCCTTCGATGTAAACATTCTTTTCCCACCTGTTTACTTTAATAATACGTCGGGAACAAATGAGTTTTCATTTCTTTCTACCTCCTACTCCACTCTCACCTTCAAGATTTCCCAAGTTTGGAATAGCATGGATTATCCTAATATATGAAGCAGTAAGTATTTGTCACGCACCTAGCACTCCCGGTAGGTTAATAATCGTGGATGGTGTGTTAAATATCTCCACATTGTAATATGAAGGATGATAATGTTATTATCCAGATCATCATCAAAGATGATATGTACTTGTTATGCTCCTTGTGCGTTGTCTGATTTTTCTCCTCCTTTCTTTACCGAATCTTCTTTCCACTCTCTACAGATTCTTCTGAAATAAATAAAGGATAAATTATCTTCAGCATTCGTACCCTATTTTCAATTATAATTAAAAATCTTTTTGTACAGATCGTTAAATGTTCACGTGAAATGTGCACCTGAGATTGAACTTGACCGTATATCGTAGAAAATAATAAAACGCTAAATAATCGTTAGGCTGAATGGGCAGTAATTTAAGCGAATATTTTAGATGTCCGACGATGACAGAATGTCGCTAACTACTGCTGTCAGTGACGATGACGATGGGGAGAGCGTTATCAATTCACCTTATCGAGGGAAACAGACTGGCACGGCTGCTGCTTCGTTCAATTGCACGGGTGCTGTTCGAAAAGCTGGGTAAGCTTAGATAAAGCATTAAATAATACTAGGTTGGGGAAAAAGAAGTCCAATATGTTATCCCTAAATTGTAAATTGTACCCCTGTAAATTTTTGCGATTTTCTAGGATCTAATGCATAGAAAAATCTAAAAACCTAGGTAAATGTTCTACTATATGAAGAAAATTGATATAACACCATCGTCTAATCGGGATGGCGGTACTCCCCGTTTAGATAGAGTTAACATCGCACCGAAGATCATTTTATTCGAATTAACAACGGTATTGATGTAACGACGTATCGATAATGGTAGAACCTAGATGGGCGATAAAATGCATGAATAGTACATTGAGTTTGTTGAATCCGATCAGCAGTTACACGGACTTGGGAACGCTTCACAAGAAACGGTGCAGGAAGATATTTTGCTTGTGCAAGAAGCACAACGTGAGCGTAATATGCATAAATGAGGCGAGGAAGTTGTACTGGTTTCATTGCAAGAACGTTCGCGAGAAGGTGAACCTCGGTCTCGGCGACGGTTACTATTACAAATTGCTGAGGATCGTTAATGGTGCATTGAACAATTGGGCTCAGCTCTACATCGACGGTCTCAACGTCACTCGTAGAGAGATCATGTTCAAGATAAACGGCACCGCAAAGAAAAATATGAAGCTCCTGAAGGAGGGTTGCTACTGTCATTATCATCCTCACATGACGGCAGACGCGTGCAACGCCGACTTTCTGAAAAAAGTCGTAAGTTTTTGGGCCGGTGAGGGCCTTAGGGGATTGCGCGAGAAGCTTCGCGGTATGACGAATTATGCTAAAAAGGTAGAGACTCGAGTTACCGCGTTGTCGTTTTAGCATTCGATTTCTACCACCGTTCACTGTTCTCGTAGCTCTTACGATTTACCGATTACCTTCGATTATTATCCGTAACCCTATTTTAACTTCCTCCCTTCGATGTAAACATTCTTTTCCCACCTGTTTACTTTAATAATAGGTCGGGAACAAATGAGTTTTTATTTCTTTCTACCTCCTACTCCACTCTCACCTTCAAGATTTCCCAAGTTTGGAATAGCATGGATTATCCTAATATATGAAGCAGTAAGTATTTGTCACGCACCTAGCACTCCCGGTAGGTTAATAATCGTGGATGGTGTGTTAAATATCTCCACATTGTAATATGAAGGATGATAATGTTATTATCCAGATCATCATCAAAGATGATATGTACTTGTTATGCTCCTTGTGCGTTGTCTGATTTTTCTCCTCCTTTCTTTACCGAATCTTCTTTCCACTCTCTACAGATTCTTCTGAAATAAATAAAGGATAAATTATCTTCAGCATTCGTACCCTATTTTCAATTATAATTAAAAATCTTTTTGTACAGATCGTTAAATGTTCACGTGAAATGTGCACCTGAGATTGAACTTGACCGTATATCGTAGAAAATAATAAAACGCTAAATAATCGTTAGGCTGAATGGGCAGTAATTTAAGCGAATATTTTAGATGTCCGACGATGACAGAATGTCGCTAACTACTGCTGTCAGTGACGATGACGATGGGGAGAGCGTTATCAATTCACCTTATCGAGGGAAACAGACTGGCACGGCTGCTGCTTCGTTCAATTGCACGGGTGCTGTTCGAAAAGCTGGGTAAGCTTAGATAAAGCATTAAATAATACTAGGTTGGGGAAAAAGAAGTCCAATATGTTATCCCTAAATTGTAAATTGTACCCCTGTAAATTTTTGCGATTTTCTAGGATTTAATGCATAGAAAAATCTAAAAACCTAGGTAAATGTTCTACTATATGAAGAAAATATTTGAGCATATTTTCAACCCGATCGGCCAACTTTCAATTTTTGCCAAATTTTTCAAATTAGTGTCTCTCGAAATCTAATGCATAGAAAAATCTAAAACTCTGGGTAAATGTTCTACTATATGAGGAGAATATCTGAGCATAGTTTCAACTCGATCGGCCAACTTTCAATTTTTGCGAAATTTTGAAGGGGTACCCCTGTAAATTTTTGCGATTTTTTCAAATTGCTGAATCTCGGGATCTAATGTATAGAAAAATCTGAAACCACGGGTAAATGTTCTACTATATGAGGGGAATATCTGAGCATAGTTTCAACTCGATCGGCAAATTTTCAATTTTTGCGAAAATTTACAGGGGGTATCCCTTCAAAATTTTGCAAAAATTGAAAGTTGGCCGATCGAGTTGAAACTATGCTCAGATATTCTTCTCATATAGTAGAACATTTACCCAGAGTTTCCGATTTTTCTGTACATTAGATCTCGAGAAACAGCGACTTGAAAAAATCGCGGAAATTTACAGGAATACCCATTTAGGGATAACATAATGAATCTCTTTTTCCCGAACCTAATATCTTAGTTAACGTGACTTGGAAAATTTGATCTTAAGTTTATCGACTATTTCAAAATTTTGTCGTATCAGTTTGCGTTGAGATTTAATCGCGTGATACTGAATCGCAGATTTCTGAGCGTGAAGAAATGGCTGTTACGAAAGAAACATCAAATTGAACTCGCGAGGAAGAGGGGATGGAAGGGCTACTGGGTTTGCCTGAAAGGCACTACGCTTCTATTCTACCCTTGCGATTCGCAAGAGAGCAGAGCTATGGAGGCTGCACCGAAACATTTGATCATAGTCGACGGCGCGATTATGCAACCGATTCCGGAACACCCGAAACGAGAATACATATTTTGCTTGAGCACTGCGTTCGGTGACGCTTACTTATTCCAAGTAAGTGCATCGGGGTATATGTATATATGTATATATAGAGAGATCGATAGAATAACAATGCTTGTCGAGAACAACAAGATATTTACATCAATCGTGTAATATTTGATAAATACTTTGTAAGAAAAATGAACTAAATATTAGCTGACAAATTAAAAAAATATGAGAACACGTGTACTGTCTGAGAACAATTCAAAATTGACAAGGATTATTTTTTACGAACTCTGTAGTCATGTAACCGTCTGTCCATCTTTTTCATGAATTGCTAAAAAAGACTGCGGTTTTTTGTGTAAACCATTAGGCGCCGTGTCAAGTGGAACTCGAGAACTGGGTGAACAGCATACATTCGGCTTGTGCCGCCGCGTTCGCGCGTCACCGCGGTAAAACTGGAACTCTTCATTTATTGCAGGAAGAAATCTTTCGCTTAGAAAAGGCGATAGAATCGGTAAGCGAATCGGATATTAACCCCGTTTCCTTATCCACCCTGCCGGCAGGGGATTTAGAGGAAGGGAAGTATGAAAACCTTCCTCGTCTCCAGGATCACAAATTGAAGCATATGGCCGATCTTCAGCAGTCAGTTGTCTCCGACGTGGAGACAAAGCAGCAGATCAACAGTCAGATTGTTCAGTGGGAAGAGAATCTGGAACGGCTTCATTGCGAGCAATTCCGTCTAAGGTGTTACATGGCTAGTTTGCAAAGCGGCGAATTACCTAATCCGAAGGTGGGCATACGTTCGTTTCGCGTTATCGGTTACGTTGCAATGACAACGATTCGCTAAAGCTTCACGGATCGTTCGTTCATAATATTTTCCGTGCGTCATTAACGTAAGTAGTTTATAAATTAGCGTAACACGTTCTCGATTATCGGAAGCATGTATCGACCACGGCGAACCACAAATAGAATCTTGTAGAACTTCAACGAGCCAGTTTCCACTAGATTAGTAGGGGCAGTCGATAATCTCGACGTCGCGAATCGCCTCGATTCGAATCCTTTTTTTTTCCGCAGAGTTTATTGACGCACGTGTCTCGTGCCACGAAGCAGACGTTGAACAAGTTAGGCGTGTTCACCGTGTCGTCGTTCCACGCGTTCATCTGCGCGCGGAGCCCTTCGTTACTGAACAATCTGTTGGCTGGACGCGGGGCCACCAAAAGGAGACCGCCGTTGCTATCGAGATCCAACAGCGGATCGAGTAGGAGATCCCTTCAAATTTCGTCCAGAGATGATGAAAAAACCGTGAAGGTGTGCGTACCAGAAAATCAGGTAAGCAATCGGAAATTATACTACGTTCGATGAAGATTTTTTATTCTCTACTGTCATTTAACGTTTCTCTATGATACAATCTCATAGCTGGTATCCGTATTCGTGCGCGATGCTATGACGGTAGAGGAGTTCCTTGCAAGTGCTTGCAACAGGAAGAATCTGAATCCGATGGAGCATTTCGTTCGCGTGAAGAAACGACGCGACATGGAGGATCATAACTATTTCGTACCACATAGAACCGACTTGATAGAGACTTACGTAAGTATGGATTGTCGAGCGATAAAGGGAATGGAATGAACGAAGAAAACGACCGATGACTTATACGTTTCAGTTGCATACGCATGAGATAGTTGAAGTTTGCGCCAAAATATTGTATCAAGTAGAATTGCAGAGAAACACTCTCGACCAAATGTGGGGCTTCTCAGTAGAAGCGGAATTGATCGAGAATTCAGATCGACAAGATGAATTGTGCTGTTACGTTAGCAGAGTTGAAGATAAGAGTGTGGCGATGCAAAATGGTAAGTAAATTGGGGTGTGTGAAAGGCGCGTTGATTTTGTAAATGTCAGCACGTACATTTTTTGTCACGCTCGTTGAACGACAACTGAAATAGTTTTCTGCAATTGAATGGTGGTATAATATACACACAGAATCATCTGACCAAGTTCCTTTCTTCACCCTTCTTTCATTTAATTTAAGAACGAAGGTGAGACGCACGTGAAAACACAAAGCGTGACCTTAATCAGACGTTTTTTTTTTGCATCTGCAGAATATCTTGGAAAGAATGACATTGAAAGTAATTGATTTTTGTATCGCGTATCCCTACTAACCGAGCAAACACACGTGTATATCCTTCAACGAAGCGATGCGTATATAACGCTTGTGATGTACAAAAATAGACACTGTAATTTATATACAAAATGATTCAGTGTTCTGTAAAAGCACAATAATAGAATGATTCATTTATCCGCTCTTTTCCTTAATCAACGCCTACGTGTGACATATTTCAAAGTACGAGGTTTAAAGTGAAACGTTTTTGACGTTTCTTAGGAATCATCAAAGGTGATGAAATAATGGTGATCAACGGTGCTATAGTAAGCGATTTAGATATGATGTACTTGGAGAGTGTACTGCAAGAAGAGATCGGTTTGTGCATGATGATGAGATCCTCGCGAACCGAGCCACCAGATCTCACCGGTATAATGAGAGTTACCGACGACATAATTGAGAGTCTGGTGTGCCCACCTCCACCCTCTGATCCACCAGTGATAAGCGAAGAAATGATCACTGGTTTAATCGTCCCTAAACCTGGATGGAGTAAGAAATGACAATTCTGTCTAGTCTGTTGATCTGTCTGATGTCGAACAAAGTATTGATTTATACTACTGACGTTGTAAACTGTTGACTCTAGTACACTACTAATATCCCATATCCCATATATTTTAATTTTTCATTTTGCCTGCTACTTTGTATGAGGTCGGACAGTATGTTGGCTATACTACTGATAGATAATAAATACTGATCTATACTACTGACTACCTTCTGTTCATAGGTAAGGAAAGTATTCCGCAAGAATGTAGCACGGCGACTCATATAGAAAATGGAAAACAAACGTCTCGCACAAATTCGATCGAAATAGAGAATTTATTGAAGACCGCCGAGCAAGTGACAGGAATCTGTCGGTCGCCCGGTGAAACGAGAAAATCCAGCCCCACCGGAAGCGTTGNACGCACGTGAAAACACAAAGCGTGACCTTAATCAGACGTTTTTTTTTGCATCTGCAGAATATCTTGGAAAGAATGACATTGAAAGTAATTGATTTTTGTATCGCGTATCCCTACTAACCGAGCAAACACACGTGTATATCCTTCAACGAAGCGATGCGTATATAACGCTTGTGATGTACAAAAATAGACACTGTAATTTATATACAAAATGATTCAGTGTTCTGTAAAAGCACAATAATAGAATGATTCATTTATCCGCTCTTTTCCTTAATCAACGCCTACGTGTGACATATTTCAAAGTACGAGGTTTAAAGTGAAACGTTTTTGACGTTTCTTAGGAATCATCAAAGGTGATGAAATAATGGTGATCAACGGTGCTATAGTAAGCGATTTAGATATGATGTACTTGGAGAGTGTACTGCAAGAAGAGATCGGTTTGTGCATGATGATGAGATCCTCGCGAACCGAGCCACCAGATCTCACCGGTATAATGAGAGTTACCGACGACATAATTGAGAGTCTGGTGTGCCCACCTCCACCCTCTGATCCACCAGTGATAAGCGAAGAAATGATCACTGGTTTAATCGTCCCTAAACCTGGATGGAGTAAGAAATGACAATTCTGTCTAGTCTGTTGATCTGTCTGATGTCGAACAAAGTATTGATTTATACTACTGACGTTGTAAACTGTTGACTCTAGTACACTACTAATATCCCATATCCCATATATTTTAATTTTTCATTTTGCCTGCTACTTTGTATGAGGTCGGACAGTATGTTGGCTATACTACTGATAGATAATAAATACTGATCTATACTACTGACTACCTTCTGTTCATAGGTAAGGAAAGTATTCCGCAAGAATGTAGCACGGCGACTCATATAGAAAATGGAAAACAAACGTCTCGCACAAATTCGATCGAAATAGAGAATTTATTGAAGACCGCCGAGCAAGTGACAGGAATCTGTCGGTCGCCCGGTGAAACGAGAAAATCCAGCCCCACCGGAAGCGTTGTTAGTTCTCATTCCCAAGCCATGACGCCGAGTCGGCAATTGAGCGATGCTGAGAAGTTGAAGAAAGTTATTCTAGAATTAATTGAGACTGAACGTACATACGTGAAGGTCAGCAATAATTTTTGTCCTGAAATATATAAAAAGATTCATCTCTGAACGAATACGTTTATGGTAATTACGTAAACGGAATTATGTTTTCAGAATTTAAATAATTTGTTGGAGAACTACTTAGAACCCCTAAAACGTGAAACATTCCTATCGAACGCAGAGATAAACGCATTGTTCGGGAACATACAAGAGATTGTTACGTTTCAACGACAGTTTCTACAAAATCTCGATCACGCGATCGAGATGGAAGTTGATTTCAATAATTTCGACCATCCTAGTCAATTTAAGGTACGTGAGAATATTTGTAAGGAGATTAAATGTTCACGAGAAATTTTTTCGTAATATGTCCTTTTATGTTAAAGGGTGTCCTGTTTTCTATTGGAAGTGCCTTCTTGTATTACGTAAATCATTTCAAGTTGTACAGTTCGTTTTGTGCTAGCCACTCAAAGGCGCAAAAAGTTTTACATCCCAGTAAGTAAATGTTCAACTTTAATGTTTAATCATACCAATTCCAATCTTCGAAAAATCTTTGAATATATCCTTTTCGTTGAAATAGATGAAGGAAATCAAGCTTTACAAGAGTTCCTGCAAGCGAGAAATCCAAAGCAGCAACATTCGTCAACTTTAGAATCATACTTGATAAAACCTATTCAACGAATATTGAAGTATCCTCTGTTGCTACAACAACTCCGAAACCTAACTGACGAGCGAAGCGAGGAGCATCAACACTTGATCGGTAAATATGAGGATAACAATGTATTAAATAATATGTCCAATAATATGTTCTGATAACGTACCAGCAAGAGACTAAAATTAATGATTTGTGTTAGGACAATGAGTAATTAGTGAATAGATATAACCCATTGTCAATTGCAGAAGCGCTAAAAGGGATGGAAAAAGTGGCAGAGCACATAAACGAAATGCAGAGAATTCATGAAGAGTACGGAGCGATCTTTGATCATTTGTTCAGACAACATCAAAAATCTTGCAAACAGGTAACCATAATTTTATTCGATTAATAAGCAGCTTTATGCAAATCTCATTAATAATCATAATTTATCAGCCGATCGACTTAAGTCCTGGGGATCTTTTGTACTATGGAGGCGTTGAATGGCTAAATATTTCCGACTTCCTTGGTAAAATCAAGAAAGGTCTGGAATTGCACGCGATGTGTTTCGTGTTTAAATCTGCCGTCGTATTTCTGTGTAAGGAACGATTAAGGCCAAAGAAGAAGCTTATGGTAAATTTTTAATTCTTCCTAATCACATACACGCGGCATGTCCACGGGAACGCTCCATATAACAAGTAATCCGTTAATCAGGTACCCACGAAAACGAATCCCAGCGAGGTAGAGATAATTCGTTATCAAGTCTTGATCCCCGTAACAGAAGTCCAAGTTAGAGCTAGTTCTGCCAAAGACATGGAATCGCATTTCTTATGGGAATTGATCCACTTGAGAAGTCAATTACAAAGAAGATCGGAGAAAGTATACGTGCTCTCTAACAGGTATCGTGTTCTGTATTTTATTTTGAATGTGATTCTCTAAATATACACGCTTTGCTCTGACACCATCGCATTATCCGACGAGTTTGCCTGCATTAATTTGATGCTACACATCATTATGTCAGGTACATTTCATACATACATACATCTATGTATAATATAATTTTCGTTCCGTGCAGAGGTTCGCCGAATTGGAGATACAAGAGAAACGAGCGAATTTACATGGAAAAAATGAAGTAAAAAATGTTCAGTAACGTTAAAAAATGCGTAATTATGTAAATATGAAGAATTCTTTACGTACAAAATTATTATGACATAATGTTACTTTACATTTTCTACGTATTTTATCCAACATTTACATTTACTTTACGTTCGTTCGATATACGTACACGTAATGTATCATATACCGTTTAGCAAACATTATTTACAACATGCTTTGCTTGTTGCTCTCTGATCGCTTTAAGCTCTTGTCAGCAAGCGACGAGCGTTTACACGTCTCCTTTTTACCCTCAGCACGACAGAATTTAGAAACGCATTTTTGAGGACGATTCGTCAAATTATTCGAGAATCGGTGCGAAATATGAGCATACCGTCGACGAAACAAAACTTGAGCCAACCACCGATGACGATTGCACCACGAATGTCGACCGGACACGTCGAGAAATTCGAGAAGCAACCAGCAAGCCAGGGACAAAACGGCAACGGTAGCATCGCGGCTACCGGTACCCTGTGCAAGAAAACCGTTAAACCACAATTGCTCCCGACCACGCATAACGTAAAACGGAAATACAGCCAATCGAAGCAAGCGGTCGAGCACGAGAGCTCCGAGGACAAGGATGCGGAGGAACCAGCAGGGACCGTGATCAACCAACAGCAAACGACATTTCGTTCCCGAAGCAAGACCATAAGCGATACGTCCGGTAAGATTGTTTTGTATAGTAAAAGTTTACCCCATATTTTTTTCTAATGCAAGGTGGTGTAAAGCTTTGGATTATTGTATAGAGTATTAAATAATCATTTCTTCCCGCTTATGCTAGACCCATATTTATTCATTAATTGTGTCATTATTGTCCCGTTTAGCAATGGCAAAAGTGAATTCAACTTCAGAATTGATCGAGTCGCATAATCACGGGTCTGGCATAAAGGGGACGAGTTTTGAGTCGCGATAACGATGTAAGTTACGTTATTTGAAATACGCAGGCGAGGTAAAAGTCGAAATGGATTCGGGAACGAAATCCGAGGGGGAGGAAGACTCGCAAGCTTTTTTAGGTGAGAAGAAGGCGAATTTGGGCCGCACACCGAATCATTTGACTTTGAGCACCGCTTCAACCATTTCAGCAGGAAGCACGGGTAGCCAGGCAAGGCTGATCCAGTCCTCTCATCAGCCGGAAAACTATCAACCGATCACAGTCAAGGAACTTGGTAAGAAGAATATGAAACTCATCAAATGTATCATAATCGTAATATCAAAAAACAAATATCATAAATCACGCGCGTGTTAATCTGAATTTAAGGTTCGCCGATCTGGAAGCCACGGGAATTACCCTCGCTCGGGGAGTCGACGACGTTGCCGCGTAAGGGTAAGTCGGGCAGCGAGTTCGGGGACATAAGCTCGTCTCATAGCGCCTCCCGAAAGTCTCTGATAGAAATCAATAATTGTGCTCAACAATCTAACTGTAATAACCATGTTTAAATTAAATAGATGTTAACTGATTAACGAAGTATCGAATTAAGTTTAAAGAAACCGTGAAATTATTCGATTATCGTGTAAACTGTAAAGACTTAGCGCGCGCTTGCCGCCCACGCGGAATCACGTACACAATTATTGTAACTTCGATCGTTACGCGTTTCCATGCTTCCTTATTCTCGTTTGTCTTCCAAACACGACGCCAAGCGTCGCGCCGCAACTTTTTCTCTGTACAACGAACGACACTCGATTGTTAAAGAAAAGGAGAAAATGTTGAGAAGAACGAAAGAAAGTGTTAATTTTTAACGGAAAAGGATTTCCCTACACACCGGACGGGGAACGTGCCGATACGAAAATTGTATAACGCGATCGATGAGGATCTTCAAGATCATTCTGGGATTCTTCATTCAAGCAATATTGCTCTATCCACCGATCTCACTGTACTATAGTAATCAAAAATCAAACAACAATATTGCTCAACTAGCAACGCTAGTGTAGAGTAACGAGTTTGGGTAAAATTCAGTCTACCATCATCGCCGCTCACCGTCACTCCTACTACTGCTTATACTGCTTCTACTACTTCCGCTACTTTTACTACTTCCGCTACTATCGCTATCATCACTATTACTCTACTACTACCGCTTCCGCCGCTACTATGATGATTCTGCATGTTATTTACGCAAGTACAAGCTGCGATCAACGTTCGAGACGACAGAGCTTTTTTAAATATTTCTATAAAACGTAACCGTTTATTTTTACTCGATTTTAATCCGGAACCAAGTGTAATCAGTTTCTTCTCCACGTGGACGGCAATGCGCAATAAACTCTGTATATAATGTAATATTGATACTATCAATATTGTCATTATTATTGTCGTCGTCGTCACCATGATCATCCTGTCATATTCGTATTATACTCGATACCGATTAGTTCCAATCCCACTTTTAATATCATTACTGCCCACGTTTATTTATTATCGTTATCACTATCGAAATTGTTGCCAAAGTCCCATTATTACTTCAAGTAACTATTATTACCCATCATTGTTACTTATTCTATTATTATTGTTGTTATCGCATATTAGTAACATTACTAGCCCTATTATCAGTTTGTATAGACAGCTTACCGTTACTATCATCTATTAGCATAACCATCGTTATCGTCATCACCGTCATTGTATTCATTGTTAAACGATAAAACGTCGCTACGGTGAGCGAAGAAAACCAAGACATGATATATGAAATGTCCACAAAAAAAAAATGAGAGAAATTAAGAACGAACGACGACATTGACGAGGAGATTTAGCGAGGAAATAAGAACATTTAACGAAATAAGTCGTGTGTGTACATATGTACGTGTGTGTATGTGCGTACACGCGTTGGGTACCCGTTGTACGCATACGTCTGTACCCGCAGTTGCACACAGAGCATATAGATACATTTGTATACATGCGTATCTGTATACATATGTACATACATATATACGTGTATCGCATCGAGGGACACGGTCTTCCACATGTTTCGAACAGATTTTGGACTCGAGTATCCTATTCTCGTTATAGGAAATTTTATTTTTAACGTTACTTATAAACTACGGATTGGTGGGTCAGGATATTCGAGGCTAAAAATTACGAGGCCGGGGGGTATGTCAATTCGCGTGCGGTCATCGTTCGCGTAACGCGGCGAACAATGAAGCGTGTACCTAAGCATACGTACCAAGCGTGATGGTATTTAATCGAATTCGTTGAAGAGGCGGCGCGCGTACAAGCTTTTAAGATCCAGTATTAAATAACGGAAACTATGTGGAACACCGTCGTAGCGCCGGCGATATATAAATACAACAAGAGTTAACAAATACTTGACGTATAATGCATTGTTAACGAATGCTAAGTGATAAGTTAACACGATATTAAGTGATTAATACTTGTAAATTAGAAAACAGAAAGTATATCTATATCTATATCTACATCTATATCTATATACATATACGTATACATATATATACATATATGTATGTATGCATATATTTGTCTAAGCGGCGAATATCTGCAACACATGCAATACAAGATAAGATACACACACACGTATAATATATATGCGTATGTGTCTGCGTGAACGCGTTCGTGGGTGTGTGTATATTGTATAATAGGCGTGTACATAATATGTAGGATGAGAGTGAACGGTTGTTCGCCGAGATTCGACGATATGATCCGAGCGAAACGAGAGGTCAATACCTTCCTTCATGCGTCCTATTCTTTTTTTTTCCTACTCCTGCCAATAAGCTAGAAACGTTTGCCTACCCGTAGGACGTAGAGTAAGTTAGGTAGTACGCGAAACTGACCCCCAGAAAATTTCTGAACAACGCTCTCGATCGTCCTATATATACACGTGTACACATACGTGTTAACTGTATGAGTGGCACTTGGAATCGAAGCTGTCATTTGTACATTTTTCGTTGCCATCCCCGAAAACACGATATTACGATAAATTCGATCGCGTTTACCCACAAAATATCTACTCTTTTGAACAGTCTTCGTTCTGCCTACGTCAATTTTCAAGCACGATCGCCGAAGCGCGTAAATTATCGCAATTTCTTTGTTCACCTGTACGCCATACTTATGTAAAATTTGTAATGCGTAAACTCCTTGTACACCTTTTTAACACGTTCGACGCCTCCAATCGAAATACGGATCTTTTAATATAAGAAATCCTCGACTATCATATAATTTCACGTAACGGAGGTAAGGAGGTACGTACGATTAATTTTGGAGACGAAAGAGAAAAGAGCACAATTCAATTCGATGGTTATTTCTGCTGTTGACACGCACATGTCTCGTCGTGCCGGCGTCTAACGACAAAAATGAGAAGTGATTGAAATAATTCGTTTCCGTGAATGTATTCGGTAGTTATCTTATCTTGTCAAAAAGCAGAATCGCGTTATTTATTAATACGTTTATCGGTAGGTACATAGAGAAAGTTATCCCGTAGAATCACATTGAGAATGATAGATCGCTTCGTCTCGAGGGTCGATTGATAAGAAAAATGTTATATTATCTCCTTCGCCTACGAAATTTATCTTAAACGTCCTCGTACCATCGCACAGACGTGCTCTTTTTTTTTCTCATCCAATATCTGATAAATGCTCGCGCACATATTTATTGAGCGTATGCACACACTTACACAGGCAACCGCATGATCGCACACGTGCGCATATACATAAAGAATACTTAACGTAAAATAAGATATCGATTAAAATATTTCACCACGGAGAAGAAATAATAAGATACCTACTTATCGATTACTATAGATGTCATAATGTGCGAATTTCAAAATCTACAGGAGACCTTCTGTTGCTCGAATTATTGCATTGTCTACTATATACATATATATATAAAAAAATTTTATTGTATAAATTTCGTCGAGGCGCGTCTCCGAGCGAAAAAGAAGG
>SHCU01000176.1:46715-90037 GCA_004307685.1 Ceratina australensis | reverse complement strand
AAATGTGGGATCTTAGTGTACCTTGTAAGTTACTCTACCCTTAAATATTAGGTTGTGGAAAAAGAAATCCATTATGTTATCCCTAAGTGGGTATTCCTGTAAATTTTCACGATTTTTTCAAGTTGCTGTCTCTCGGGATCTAATGTGTAGAAACATCTGAAACCCTAGGTAAATGTTCTACTATATGAAGAGAATATCTGAGCATAGTTTCAACCCGATCGGCCAACTTTACATTTTTGCCACATTTTGAAGGGGTACCCCTGTAAATTTTTGAGATTTTTTTAAGTTGCTGTTTCTCGGGATCTCATGTATGGAAAGATCTGAAACCCTAGATAAATGTTCTACTATATGAGGAGAATATCTGAGCATAGTTTCAACCCGATCGGCCAACTTTACATTTTTGCCAAATTTTGAAGGGGTACCCCTGTAAATTTTTGAGATTTTTTTAAGTTGCTATTACTCGTGATCTAATGTACAGAAAAATCTGAAACTCTCGGTAAGTGTTCTCCTATATGAGGAGAATATCTGAGCATAATTTCAACTCGATCGGTAAACTTTCAATTTTTGCGAAAATTTACCCNTGAGCATATTTTCAACCCGATCGGCCAACTTTACATTTTTGCCAAATTTTGAAAGGGTACCCCTGTAAATTTTTGAGATTTTTTTAAGTTGCTATTACTCGTGATCTAATGTATAGAAAAATTTGAAATCCTGGGTAAATGTTCTACTATATGAGGAGAGTATCTGAGCATATTTTCAACCCGATCGGCCAACTTTCAATTTTTGCGAAAATTTGAAAAAATCGACAGGGGTACCCCTTCAAAATTTGGCGAAAATTAAAAGTTGGGCGATCGGGTTGAAAATATGCTCAGATATTCTCCTCATATAGTACAACATTTACCCAGAGTTTCAGATTTTTCCACACATTAGATCCCGAGAGACAGCAACTTGAAAAATCGCAAAGTTTACAGGAGTACCCATTTAGGGATAACAGAATGGATTTCTTTTTCTCCAACCAATATTTAATGATATCATTGATTTCAATAATATATTTATGCATAATTACGTGTCCTGAATTAATCCTCACGGAAAAACGTTCTTATTTGACCTAGGCAAATAGTAAAATAATGTTGAGTTTCGGTGGAGTGATCATAGTAATAGCATCGGTTGCTTGCTCCCTTGGCGCATTCGGCTACATCGGAGTACCTACGACGCTTCTTACAATTGAAGTAAGACCAATATATACTTTTAATTTACTTGTGCTTCGATTGATTTGTATCAAAAATATAACATATGTATTAATTAATTGCTTCTGATTCATTTAGGTGATTCCATTTTTAATATTGGCTGTAGGCGTAGACAATATCTTTATTTTGATTCACACGCAGCAAAGGAATCCAAAACGTGCCGATGAAACTATACCTGATCATATCGGAAGAATCCTGGCAGAAGTTGGACCATCGATGTTACTTACTAGCATGTCAGAATGCTTCTGCTTCTTAATAGGTCGGTATATTTCTTCCATATCAATTAGACGTTCACAATACGTACGTATTTTTAGTATTTTATCGTGATTCTGTATTTATATATTGAACACATTTTCAGGAGCACTGTCACCAATGCCAGCAGTAAACACTTTTGCTCTCTATGCATCCTTATCAATTCTGATCAACTTCCTTTTACAAATAACAACTTTCGTTAGTCTTTTATCACTGGACGCGCAAAGATTTGAGGTAATGATCTGAGAGATGCAAAATGTTTGTACACAATTTCTTAACAACATGTTTTAATACTTCAGAAGAGACTGGTGGACGTGTTTTGTTGCGTAAGAATCAAAAAAGAAAATTTTATAGAGGAAGAGAATTTGAACCTCATGCACATACTTTTTGAACGTTTTTATACGCCTGCCCTTATGTCAAAGCCTGGTAGGATAATTGTTTTAACTGTCTTTTCCGTTGCTCTAATCACACAAGCCGTAGTATTACCTCAAGTCAGCATTGGCCTGGATCAAAAGCTTTCTATGCCCGAAGATTCTTACGTTTTAAAATATTTTGAGGTAATTTAATATGAGAACAACAACGATAACATATCGATAAGAGCAAAATAATTAAACATTTTGCGCATTCTACGATTTCTAGTTCATGGAAGATCTTCTGTCGATGGGACCATCTACTTATTTCATAGTAACTCCTGGACTTGATTACAGTACAAGAGAAGCGCAAAATGTAATATGCGGAGGTGTGGAATGTAATAGCGATTCGTTGTACGCGCAGATTTACACAGCAGCTAAGCAACCTGAGATGTATGTACATTTATACAAAATAACGTATTTTGTAATATTCATATTATATATTTATTTTTCATAAATATGCGCGCCAAATGATGAGTAATATTAACTGCAAATTTATTGTACAACTACAGATCGTATTTATCGAAATCAGCTTCGTCGTGGATAGATGATTACATGGATTGGCTGTCAATTGGATGTTGCAAAGAATATCCGAGTAATAGCTCTTTCTGCCCTCATGACAAACGTGCGTATTCATTAATTTTCTTAATTTTCACAAATGAACTGTCTGCCTGAAATTAAGCTACTGCACACCGCGTATTTGTTATACTTTTTCCATTCTAGTGGACTGCCGTCCATGCGAAATTACTATTGATGGACCACGACCAGATCCACATACTTTCCGGAAGTATTTATCTTACTTTATACAAGACGTTCCAGACGAAACGTGTGCGAAAAGTGGCCGAGCTGCATATAAAGACGTAAAATTTTTCTTTATTCCTTTTTTAACTATCAATTACATGCCTGTTTTTATGTAGAATTCGTAAATTTATTATAGTATTCTAACGTTGTTCTTTGCTCACTTCTAGGCTGTATATTATACAGATCCATATGGATTCGCAGATGTTCAAAGTTGTTATTTTATGAGCTATCATACTCCGTTAAAGAAATCATCAGATTGGTACGAATCATTAAGATCTGCTAGAAAAATCGCCGACAACATAACAGCTATGATAAATGAGAAAAATTTGTCTAAAGAAGAAGTAACTGTATTTCCATACAGGTTCGTCTTCCTAATTACATTTAATAATGCATGTACAGGGTGTCTGATAAAGTTATGAAAAAAATTAGGGGCACTGCAACATACAAATAAGCGTTATATTATCTTTTCTACAGCGTATTTTATGTTTATTATGAACAATATCTTACCATCTGGAAAGAGACTTTAACGTCATTGGGTTTATCTCTCACTGTCATCTTCGTAGTAACCATTCTCCTAACAGGATTATCGTTATTTTCGGCATTCATAGTATTACTGACAGTACTTATGATAATAATCAATTTGGGAGGACTCATGTATTGGTGGAACATTGAATTAAACGCGGTCTCCCTGGTCAATTTAATAATGGTACAGTACATCTTAAAAAATCATGCATCATGTAAAGACTATAATCTGTATTATCTATTGGCCCATCTTTCACGAGCCACAAAAAAGAAAAAAAGTCAAACTTAAATTCTTACAGGCTGCTGGTATATCCGTAGAGTTTTGCAGTCATATTATACATTATTACTTAAAGTCCACGCAAAAGACAAGACTTGGTCGTGCCTCCGATACGCTTAATGTTATAGGAAGTTCGGTACGCTTATTAACCATAGTTAATTATTAAATATAATCTTCCTCTTTATACGTAATTTAATAAATATATTTTATCACTGCAGGTCTTCTCTGGTATCACTCTAACTAAAATTATTGGAATTGTGATACTAGCATTTTCTAAAACTCAAATCATTCAAGTATTTTATTTCCGAATGTATTTAGGAATTGTACTTTTCGGTGCTGCACACGGTTTAATATTTTTACCGGTACTACTAAGTGTTATAGGTAAGAGAAGTGAATATATGTAAATGCTCATAAGCATGTAAAAATGATTAATTAATTAAATTATAGGGCCATCAAGGTAAGCAGTAAAACGTTTGAAACCAACAACAAAGGAAAGCAAGGACAAACAATATGATTAATGACTGATAATTATTATCAGGGAAATATATACTATTATTTATACAAGTGAAATATGTAATAAAATTTAATTTTGCAAAAGCTCGTCTACTTTTTCACATAGTGTACATGTAATGCCAAAATTTGTTGCCAAGATACGGAAAACTGCAAAATCAATGTAAATCGTAAAACAAAAATTATATTTATTATATTGAACTTAAATATCATTTAGAAGCAGATCATTATGCAAAATATAACTTATGGTGACCAAGCCCCATCTGACGTCTTGCAAAAGGAAAGGTAAATAACAATAAAGAATTGAGCATTTCCTGATTTTATATTTAATGTTTTTAAAAAACATTAAAAACATTTAAAATACACTTAAAACAAAAATGAAAAATATTTTTGTAATTAATTAGTTTCTTCTAGAGTACATTTTTTTTAAACTCTTTACTTCCCGGCCATAAGTTCTCTTCAGCGTAAATCGTATAATTTACAGTTTTCATTGTTCAATATATACAGATGAGATAATCAAATTAACAATCTATATACACTTAGCTCCTATTCCGCGGTGTATTACGTCTATTTCTCTTTGTTAATGGTGACGGTGATATATTAGACGAATCAATACGTTTCCTCTGGCTTTGCCTTGGAGTTGATACAGGTGTCGAAGCTAGTAAAAGAAGCCAGCAATAATTATGCAAAATACGAGTTTGTAAACTTATCGCACATTTAGAATAACTTATCCAAAGAAACTTACGTTTCGTCTTAGGTGCCGGATCTTCAAAATCATCTTCCTCGTCGCTGCTATTTCTTTGTTTCCTGTTCCTAGTAAGCCTTCGTGATTTTGGTACTGGAGGCGGTGGCATTATTTCTTTATCACTACAATCCTGTTCCGAACTGTTAAGAGTATCTTCTATTTTTTCTTCCAATTCTATCGAAACTAATTTCAGATTAGGTTTCTTCTTCGCCTGTTCGACAACATATAGTAGCGCTTTTAGAACTTGTTTATTCTGTAGTTTCTCTTTCAACTGAGGCAAGCTTTCAATGAGACAATGCATACTTTTCTGACTGAATGGAAGAAGCGAAAGGCAGTAAGCAAAATCACGCCACTGTCTTTCGGAAGTAGCTAGCTTGAGTCTAGCGCAAATTTTATTAATAACAGCGTCAATCTGTGTTTCCTTATGCAATAAACTTAGTATGTGTTTGATAATTTTCCGAAAATCGGGTTCGCTTATATTTAAATCAGGATCAGTTAATCGAGACAACATATCAGGCATCACGTTGTACAAACTATTGCCTTTATTCGAAAGTGTATTGAAAAATTGTCTTGCATCATCTTGAATTTCTGGATCTTTATCAGCAATACAAAGAGCCAGTTCTGATATTTGACCTCTAACGCGTACCATTTCCCTTATAATAAGATTTGATAAAATTCGAACACAGGTACGTCTCACACGCGTATCAGTATCCCGAAGTCTAGCGTAAATGTGTTTCATCCATGGTTCAATTAAATTTGGGAATCTACTTGTAAGATCACTTAAACTAGTTAGAATGGTGACCCGAATTTTTGGATACGGTGTGCGCTCTAATATTGTGATTAAAAGTTGTAAAGATTCCTCGCAAAAGACAGAGCTGACAGTCATCATTTTTCCAAGGGCAAGAACTCCAGCGGCCTGTACATCTTCATTATTGTACTTATCAGAATGCTGACAAATTTCTAACACTAATGGGATAAACTTTACTAACAATCCTTCGCCAGTTACAATATGATTTTCAACAGTATTGTCTATAAATTCAGCATCAGCATCCTCTACTGCTCCTTCCACAGCCTCTTCTCCATTGTCTTCAATGATACTTGATTCTTTATTGCGAATTATTTGTCTTGCACTACTCGGCGTAGCCATAGATTTACGCATATTTTGCTCTTTATTCTTATTCGAAACCTTATTTTTCTTTTGCGATCGTATCATATCTTTTCGTTTTAATTCTCTATAGATCGAAGTATCTAAGTGTACCATTTGCCTGATGGCAATGTGACCAACTACATATAGAAGCTTGGATAGCAAAATTAATGGCACAGTATTTTCAGTATTATCATTGCCAATAAAGTTTCCTCGAGTACAGATTTCAAGCAAGTACTGTTTCATTAAACGATCAGGCTGATTTGCTAAATGGTAAATAGCATTAATTGCATCAGTTACAAATGAAATATATCCATCATTTTCCAAATTAGTAAAGTTTTCTATTAGCAGTGTTAGAATTCCCTTAAACATTTCATGGTCATTTGGAAGTCTTAAAGGAACTTTCAGAATATCATCGCTTTTATGTTTTATAGCACAAAACGCTCTGCACGTGTCTCTGGCTAATAAAAGGTCTGTTTTGGCTCGTGGACCAAGTCCAACCTTTATTAACACATCAAAATTGCTAGTTATGATACTATTTTTAGCTTCAGCTATCATTGTTATCAACATCAATGCGGCTCTGCTATCTAGCGAATTCGTGTTCGATTTCATTGAGAAGATCTCCCATAATACCAGTACTACTTCCTTGTCGATGTCGTCATTATTATACCACATGAAAATGAGTTGAACGAGAGCTCTACTTTGACCCGGTTGCAATCCCTTCACTAATTCGATTAATGCTTTAACACAAGCAAAAGCATTTTGTCGTTCGGATCTTTGTTCTGCGTTCTTATTTAGATAAAGTTCCTTGTACACTTTTGCTACATTATTCCGTACTGATTGATCGTGATGGAATACCTGAAGTAAGGCCTCATATATACCGTCAGTAGCTCCAGTCACACCGAATTCGTAAGCGGTTCCTAGCAAAGAGCATGCTTCAACAGCATCGCCTGCTGTAGTAGAGAAAAGTAATTTTCGTACCACAGGTATAGCAGCCTCCAACTCTGTCGCGAATTTCAAACAACTCTAAAAAGCATATTCTTGTCTCTCAATAATATACGAGCGAAAATTTCGTGAACTGTATCAAATACTTACTTTCAAATAATTTACAAGCTGCTTTGCTGCTGCTATTTCTTGTTTCTCTTTTTCATCTACTGACTTCTCCTTGGTATCATCAAAGTTTTCTGATTCCATGAAGGTCTTCAATAAAAGTAAAAATAAGAATTCTTCTTTTGCTTCGGGAGTCATGTTTTCTATGTCGGAATCTTGCATCAATGTTATAGAAGTTTCCCACAAACACTTTACTGCTTGAGAGATCTTTCCTTTCAACATTAATTGCCTTACATGCTCAAATCTTGCGTCAGAATCAGTATTTTCTTTTTCCTCTTCATTTTCATCATCTGACATGTACAATAGAAATGTAAATAAGTAAATGATATTTTTCCAAATAACATTCACATTTCGGTAGTATTACATAAATGTATATACATACTTTGCTTTTTGTTCTTTTTCTCTTCATTTTTAATGATCTCCTTTAATGCGTTTCTTATCTCTGGAAGTGAAGAATTCCACAACTCAAGTCTCTCTTTGTCACCACAAGCACTTTTGCTGACATGTTCAGTTTGCAATTTTCTCAGCTTTATCTCTTCGTCTTTCAGTGATTTGGAAATTTCTACTTTATCCAGCTACGAATATTTTTTATTGTATTAATAATTATTTTCCGAAAAGTTCTTATAAGCCACATAGTATACTTCTTGCACTCACCTTTGCTGCAAAAGGATTCCCCTGGAGTAAAGTGCGTATTAATATCAATGCTTGTTTCCGTACAATTGCAGTTTTATCTTCTAAACGCAGTGCCACATGAGCTAAGAGATTCCCTTGCCTCGATACTGGAATAGCTCCTTCGCAACATAAACTTTGCCAAACTTGTAACACTTTTGACCTAACAAAAGCATGGTTATCTAATAAATGCGCTTCTAAATTATTCAAGCATTCGTCGCGTTGATCCTTCTGTTCCTGCGTAAGATTATCCCCACTCAGCGCTATCCGCACAATTTCCCGTATAATACTGATAGTACAATTTCTCATAGTATAATGCTAAAAAATATAGTCATTAGTACATGGTCATAAAATAAAGTTACATGCTGCCAGCATTAACTATAGAAAACATACTTCACTACTCAGATAGTCCAGTATGTCATTAAGATAAGGAATTATGAGATTTGGATTGGAAGCAGCAATAGTTTCTAAAAACATTGATAAATTGCGACTGCTACTTTCAGACGCTTCATGTTGATCAATCTCTTTCATTATCCCCTTTATCAAACCAGTGCAACCACATTTTTCAAACATATGAATGACTCCGGTGGCTATGTGGGCTGGTAAGACATCATTTAATTGTACCAACTAAAATATTCATTTAGATAATTAATTAATAAACTGACACATTACATGGGTATAAATATATAGACTTACCTGAATAATTCTTACTACACAGCTTATACCATGATTGTATTTCTTAACTGAAGTACCTAAAATCTGTTTTAAACAATCAAGTAATTTTCAAGTTGAACTGTGCAAATGTGTACTCACCTCAAAAATAGTTTGTCTTATGCTCTTTTGCGTTGTTTGCGTACACCGTTCCAGCAATTTGTAACAGATTTTCGTGAACATCCTAAAATATGAATTATAATTGTAATCGGCAGATAAATATTTTACGGAGTTTACGTACATAACAAACGAATCCTCAACTATAGTAGGTTGCCAAAGTTTTTGCAATGGTGTTTGCAATAATTTGTAGATGGATTCCAATGATTTTTCTTTCATGTAATCCCATTCTTCTATGATCTCTGATTTTTGTGGTTTTTTACGCTGAATAAAATGATCAAATATCGTTATAGTATATTTATTATAGGCTAACAGATTTAAAATACATGACACAAACCTTGCCTGTATATTGATCAGACTGATCTTTGTCAATTTCATCATCTATATACAGAATAAATGAACAAAATAAGTATGCAAGCATTTTACAAATATTCACTAATCTGACTTTCTCTTCTTCTTCGATTTGATTCCCTGATTCAGATATATTTTCCATGTCGACTATCAGTGTTTCAATAGCTTTAATATAAAAATGATTAATTATATAGTTATTTTCACCTTCACAGTTATTTCAATAATATATACAATCTTTCACCTTTTTGGAGCCTTGTAAAGGCACGTAAAGTAAGTGGAAGTTCAATCTTTTTACCATGAATAAGAACAGAAAAAAACACATCGAAATATTCCAGGATAAAATTGACTCCATTTGTTTGGAGCGCAGACCGGGCTTCTATAAACAAGAATAAGATCGAATGAACAAACATTAAATAAATATCGAAATTAATTACGTACCATCGAGGACCTGTGGTAACAATCGTATCGGATATACATTTTGAACACAATATTGGCCGGGTTTATTTTCCAGAAGATCATCTTTGTTTAAAGGAATGACAAAGTCTTTAATCATTTTGATTATTCACAAGTTCATAAATACTATTTGCACATGAGAAAATCATCAAATTTAAATAAAGACACTCGTTCGACGTGCTCATAACACACCAAACTTCCAACGCTTATATATGTACGTTACACGAACGCTTTCAACAGTGCAAGTAGCGATGCTCATTTTCAAATTTATTGATGCCAACGTAGTAGTACTTGAATTATTACAGATAGAAAGAAATTGATTATTCGTATCAATTCCAAACATATTATTATTATTATTCGGAAAGTATTAAATAGTAAATGTTCAATGCGTTTATGTATTAAATTCATCATTTTTAATTCTATTTCTTTGCCGGTTATCCCGATGACTTACTCTTACGTTGGCGAAGTTGAGCGTGGAGCTGCTCTATACTTCAAGTCCATAATAACGGTTTTCACGCGTGTTGTTACTCTCAGTTTGAATTTCTTCTTCGTTTGTCAGTTACGTCAAAAATACAGAAACGATATTTTGAATTAGATTTACAGCAATTTATCATGTATATTAAGTCGATGGTACTAGAAGGATTCAAATCCTACGGGAAAAGGGTTGAAATAACTGGTTTTGATAAAGAGTTCAACGCAATCACAGGATTTAACGGCAGCGGAAAGTCAAACATCCTGGATGCAATATGTTTCGTTCTCGGCATTTCGAATCTTGGACAAGTATTACACTATTTTTTGTATTCATTTTATTGAGAAGACCTTTTAAGTGTGAACGTAATGCGTTTTTCATTCTTTGCAAGAACCGTAATTTCGTTAAAAGCATTGTAATATATGACTTGCGGCAATCACAACCTAAGCTGTTTAACAATTAATCTTATTTATACAATAGATTTTATCATAATTAACAATTCGTGTTATGTCAATGATACATTTGTTGTAGGTACGTGCAGCTTCATTTCAAGATTTGGTGTACAAATCTGGCCAAGCAGGTATAAAGAAAGCTAGTGTTACCATAACTTTTGACAACAGAGATAGGAAGCTATCTCCATTGGGATATGAAGATTATGAGAATATAACAGTGACTAGACAAATCGTAGTTGGTGGTAAAAACAAGTACTTGATTAATGGATCTAATGTGCCGAATAAACGTGTCCAAGACATGTTTTGTTCTGTTCAACTGAATGTGAATAATCCACATTTTTTGATAATGCAAGGTAGAATTACAAAAGTTTTGAATATGAAGCCTGCAGAAATTCTATCTATGATAGAGGAAGCAGCAGGTACTCGAATGTATGAAAACAAGAAAGAAATTGCTTTGAAAACTATAGAGAAGAAGGAGAATAAATTGCGAGATATAAATAGTGTATGGTTCAGCATTACTTCTTGCTTACTTTGTATATATAAGGTTCATCACTATGTTTCTTATTTCAGATTCTAAAAGATGAACTTATCCCCAAATTAGCCAAGCTTAAAGAAGAAAAAATACGATACGTTGAATTTCAACGCATAGACAGAGAGTTACAACATTGTAAAAGAATTTGCTTAGCGTGGAAATACAGCAGAGCTTTAAGTGACAGTGAGAAAGCAGAGGGGAATGTTCAAGCCATTATGGATAAAATAAAAGAGAAAACGGACTATATTAGTACTGGTGAAGAGGAGCTTAAAAATATAGATAAGGAACTTGATGAAATAACTAGAAAAAGAGACGCAGTATGTACTTCAAGTAATAAAATATACATTTTCTTATTCTTCAAGCACTTTATTCCTTCAGGAAGTTGGAGGCCAGTTAGAATCCTTGGATAAGGAGTTGAAAGAGTTTGAAAAACAAGAATGTAAATTAGCAGCTGAAGCTAATGGTAGTAAGCAAAGTATAAAGGCTGCTCTGAAAGCAATTGATCAATTAAAAGCTAATATAGTTGAAGACGAAAATGCATTTAAGTCAAAACAGAAAGAATATTCTAAAGTCGAAAGTATTTTTAAAAATCTAAAAGAGATGGATGAACATGATCGTAAAGCTGTATTACTTGCACAAGAGAAATATCAGAAAATAAGTGCTGGACTACTAGCAAGCCAAGATGGTGAAAATGCGACATTAGAACAGCAGTTAATAAGTGCCAAACACAGCGTGACAGAAGCTCAAACACAGCGTAAACAGTGTGAAATGTCACTGGAGCATAATAAAGAGCAATTGAAAACGAAGCGTGTAGAACTTAAAAATACTGGGGATGAATATAAGAAATATACTGTGGATCTTGAAAATAAGGAGAGAGAAGTGGAAAATTTACAGAAGCAGCTAAAAAAACTAAATTATGAAGATGGACACATAGAACGTCTTATGGAACAGAGAAATACATTAAGGAATGAAATAGTGAAATTGGAAGAAGAGCTGGCTCATCTTGAATCGAGATATCCTCAAATCAGATTTCATTATCAAAAGCCTGAGCCCAATTTCAACCCTAATTCTGTGAAAGGAATGGTGTGCAAATTAATTACTGTAAAAGATAAAAAAGCAGCATATGCTTTAGACATTGCTGCGGGTGGGAAGGTATTTAATTCTTTTGCATTTTTAATTAAATAGTTTCTCTGTTGTAAATGTAAATAGAATTGTATATAAACAAACGCATGTTTTCTTAAAATTTCAGTTATATAATGTGATAGTAGATACAGAAACGAACGGTAAAAAAATACTTGCACATGGTCAATTGCAAAGACGTGTTACTATCATTCCCCTGAACAAAGTAACTGGAAGATCTATGGATAATCATATGATTCAATTGGCACTGGAAGTAGGTGGTGGTAATGAAAATGTTCGACCAGCATTGTCTTTGGTAGATTTCCCAGCTGAAACCAGATCTGCTATGACATGGATTTTTGGACAGATCTTTATCTGCAAAGACATAGAAGTTGCTAAGAAGGTAGCATTTCATCCGAGCATAATGAGAAAGTGCGTAACTTTAGAGGGCGATGTTGTTGATCCTGGTGGTACTTTATCGGGTGGTTCAGCGTCAACGGGATCGATTCTTTTAAAGTTGGATGAATTAAAAGCTGTTCAAAACGCACTGCATGCGAAAGAACTGGCTCTTCAAAACATCGAGAAAGAAATAAAAGAAGTGAACAATGTGGCTGAACGGTACAATTCTTTCAAACAGACATTTGATTTGCGGAATCATGAGATCGGCATGGTGAAACAGAAGTTGCAACAAACGGAATATTATAAAATGAAAGAAGAAGTAAGTAAAACAAATCCTAACTAATTTAAAGAGTATGAAATAAAATATCTTTATTTTGTGCAGATTGAATCTTTGGAGAAAAGTATTAAAGAACTTTCGGAAAAAATGACAATGACAAAACAAATCGAAATGGAGGGCATCGAACGTGCTAAGAGGTTGGAACACCAATTGAAAAATGCATCTAGTATTCAAGAAAAACAGTTAAAGGATGCCGAAACTGAATTAGAAAAACTGAAGGAAAAAGCTGATCACAGTCGTAAAGAGTGGCAGAAACGGGAACAAGAAGCATGGACACTTGAACTGGAAATAAAAGAATTACAAAAGGGTATAGAAGCTGGAAATGGACAATTGGCAGAGTGCGAAGAAAAATTAAAAGCACTGCAAGAAGAGTCAAGTGGAATAGAAGGAAAATTAGAGAAAATTAAAGATAGTATAAAAAACAAGCAATCTCAGATAAAAGAACAGAAAGATATTATTAACAAACAGAATACTCATATGCAGAAGTTAATGACAAAGAAAGAAGACATTATAAAGAACAGTAAAGAGGCAGAGTTAGAAATAAAAAAATTAAATCATGAAATTACTTCTATTCGCAATCTGGCTAACAATTGCAAAAGTGAAGTTTCTAAACTTATCAAGGAACATGAGTGGATTGAACAAGATAAAATTTATTTTGGTAAACCAGGTAATGTGTATTTCGTTTATATCTTTCACTTTATTTCATATCAAACTTATTTTCTTTCTCGAGATTTCATATGTAACTACTTACAGGTGGTATGTACGATTTCAATGTTAACAAACCTAATGAAATAGAGCAGAAACTACAAATGTTACAATCAATGCAAAAAAAGCTAAGTCGAACTATTAATACGCGCGCTATTAGTCTTCTCGATAAAGTAGAAGAACAATACAATGAGATGATTAAGAGAAGAAAGATCGTTGAGAACGATAAATCGAAAATATTAGAAACCATTAAATGTTTAGATGAAAAGAAGAAAGAAATATTACTAAAAGCTTGGGAACAAGTATTGTCTCATTTACTACTTAATCGAGTATAATTCTGTGTACTCTATTGTAATGATTGTATTAATTTTCAGGTAAATAAAGATTTCGGATCAATATTTAGTACCTTACTGCCAGGAACAAATGCGAAATTGCAACCACCTGAGAATCAATCAGTCCTTGACGGTTTGGAGGTAAAAGTAGCATTTGCTGGAGTTTGGAAGGAATCCTTAGGCGAATTGTCGGGAGGGCAAAGATCATTGGTTGCTCTGTCTTTAATTCTGGCCATGCTTTTATTTAAGCCTGCGCCCCTTTATATTTTGGACGAGGTGGATGCTGCCTTGGATCTCTCTCACACAGAGAATATTGGAATAATGTTAAGAAGACATTTTAAAAATTCACAGTTTATTGTTGTATCATTAAAAGACGGGATGTTCAACAACGCTAATGTAATATTTACGACTAGGTTTGTTGATGGAATGTCAACAGTATCTAAGAGTGAAAAAGAGAAAAAATGATAGGCTGCAGTATAATAAACAAATTTGTTTTATGATTAAGTAAGGATTTTTTCACTTATGATAAGTAATTCTATTTTGTTTAGTAAGTCTGTAAAATATGTTATAAATAAATCTTTACACTACGAATTCTTTCGTACATCAATTTGTAATTTTCATGTAATCGTTATTTAAAAAAAAGTACGTATTTTGGGCCGTTGTAGAATTAAAATGAAAATAAGAACGAGTTTTAAACGACAATCATTTATTATAATATTCAATGGCGAAAGTAGAATACAGTTTTATCAGCCAGAGGCATTCTCTATTCAGGATTGACATTGTTTTCCGCTGAGGTTGATCAAAAAAATGTGTTGAGCCAATGGTATGTGAAATAATCGTTATAACTATAGCACGGCCGCGTAATATAAAACAATGACTCTCGGTCAGTTATTACAACATTTAAATTACGCTAAAAAAAATATAACTCTTATCACCAGTGGCAATAATTCTTTTGTATAAGTAAAATATCATTTTTTGCTGTTACTCAGCTTGCCTAAGAATATATATATATATAATATCTATAATACTTCTTAAACATTCACCTTACATATAAAGGGTATAATTTCTGGAGTAACTTTGCCGGTCACGTTCACTTTCAGAAAATAATAGTCATTTGTATTTGTAAAACAATTTGTCAAAATTCTCTTCGTATTAGGATCAGCAATATAAAGAAAATCAAGTCTGGAACAAGCATCTTTAAAAGATTCAATATTCAACAAGTGTTATTAATCATTAACGATCCAACAAAGTTACGCGACCACAGACGCTCTCTACGTACATATACACAGTAATATAAATGCGTATGTGTACATATACACGAGCACATCATCGGAGGCCACATGTACATGAACTTATAGGTAACGATCCTTTACCATCATCCCCTTTACACGACGATACGAACGGTTAATACTTTAGAGTAACGTAGATCGGTACTCTCCGCGTGAAAACTTGTACAGATCTTGTTTATCAATGTCAGGACTAGTTCAATGGCAGATCTTCGACCGAGCAGCTAGTAGAACAGTGAAGAAACAATGAGATAAATATACATAAGTTACAGTCTTGTTAATTTGATGCCAGCAGTACACTGTCGTAGAGACAAGACAAGAGATACAGCTTCCGCCTTGTCTCACGCACATCGTCAGATCTTGGTTTCGAATTGACTGTTTTAATTACGAGCCGAGTTTATTTAAAATCTCAGAATATCCATGTCCAGTCACAAAAGCATAGTAATCACGTGGCTGGAGCTAAGAAGAGATAATGCGAGGCAGACAAGAAGCATTTGGCGACATATTTTCAAGATGTCTCAACGAGAGTGTAATGCTATCCAAAATAAGTTTCGACTCACTTTGCGTGCATATGAAATATATTAAGTTATTCTTAAGCCTTAATCTTAAATTAAGTATCTTCATCACTTAATTCAAATTTCAAATCTTAACAAAAGATAGAATAGAATAGAATTGACAGGGAGAGAAATATTAATATCACTCATACTATATTAAAATTTCACTTTTCCGCGTGTCGCATGGCAAGTGAGTCGGGGATCATTTTAGATAGCTGTACTGCTGGCATAACATCTGACCGTTTTCAGGTAGCAGTCGTGAAAATTAATTTTTTAAAAATTATACGCTTATGCTATTGCTACTTTACATCAATTCTAATGTCATCAGAATTTCATTTTCTCAGACATCAGCGTATCAGTAAAATTGTTCACTAGCCATCACGACTGCTACCTTAAGGAAATCAAAAGAGAAACAAGGAACAATCCATCGTGACATGCGACTCGTACTTCGTTTTAGCCATTGTACGTTCAGTTGAAAATCGGCACACTGATTTTTATATTCTATCACGCTGAATTAACTATCGTAGTAATTGATTGTAACAATACACGTTATATTATGTCAAGCTTGGCAACGGTCCTCGTTGCCCGTTAGAAAATTAGATGTATTTGGATATACGATTAATTAATCACGACTAGTCACAAATATTTAAGCGCATGATCGACGTTACCGAGCTAAAACATGTGTATGTACTCTGCGCCGGAGAAGCTATATACTTTTTATTATCATGTGGAAGTACTTTCGGCGACGGAGTTCGCGTAGCAGCTATAGTTCGATAAATTAATCCGCGTGTACAACCTAAAGATTATCCATTAATAAAATCCCACCGACATTCATATGTACAGTTTTTAATATTTACACGTAGCAATTGAAACGAAAATGTCTATGTTTCTTCACATTTATCGAAGTTCTCGGCGTACTTGAAAAATAATAACGCAAGCACCGAAGGAACTTTGCTTTCGACAATGCAGCAATTAGAACTACTTACGGCGCTCGTATATGTACATATATAAACTAGTTAATGATAACGATTAGTGTCACGATTTATTAGTTATCTCTTAACAAGTAACGAAGAGATTCAGGTAACGGTTTTAATTAATCTACACTCTCCGCGAGAAGAGCAACGATATCGTTCGTTCTAATTCTTTAAGTAAAAGATGATTGTACATACATATGGTTCCACCCCGAAACTAAATGGTAGAGAACGATGCTAAAACAAAAAACGTTTTTCATAGATAATCATCTCCTTTCCTAAACAGACGATTTACATTTAGGAACTAGATTCGTCCTCGAACTACGTTATCAAAAATTTTGATCATGCTCGACCGCTGGAGAAACAGCTCACGTTAGGGAGAAACGAATCTATAAGACAGGTGTAAGAGCGAGTCCTCGTACGTTCAAGCTTTACTTTCTTCGATAGAAACATCGGGTCAGGGATCTCTATACAGTTGTATACAATGCATTACGGATGTGACTAGAGTAGCGTTGAAAAATTTACACGGAGGCTGTATAAAAAGGGGAGTAACAAAGTAGAATTATCTTCTTTAGATTGTGTTGAGCATATGTACGATGCGCGAGGACTTGCTCCACGTGCTGTTCACCTTAAACTACCTTGGATCGAGTCAATCATCTCAAACCTGTGTCTGTGAATGAAAGAAAACGATTGTCACTTTTATTTTCAACCAAAATAATTATACCCCTGTAGGATTGCAAATTTTTTAATTGTCGCATCGGTAATAAACGTTTACTTTTCTTTAATCAATAATTGCAGTATACTTCAATTAAGGATTATGATCCTATCGTTAATTTGAATTTTCTTTTGCTTAAGCTTAGTAAATAAAATAGCTAAAACATGAGAAATTGCACGCTAAATACCAATTGGTGTCGAATGAAATGAAAGATTTACGTTATCTGCGAATGTCCTCGAAAATGTATCTCTGTCAGGCTCGGATTTGAGATCATTAGTTCGAGATGACTAACGACTAACTTCGAGGTGACTACTTAACGCCGGGATTCGAAGAACGACCGGCATCGAGCGAATCGTCAGAGTTTCTCCGGTGCCGTGGATCTGGCGTTCTGTGCGGTAGATGGTGAAATCGGCGGCCCGACGCTCGTTGATCGTTCCAAGGGGTATAACATTTTATCCGGAGCCGGCTGCGATGTTGCACGTTTCGGCACCCTAAAAGAGCTAATATTCATTGATAGTTAGAGATCCGGCAGTAAACTCCCCTCTTTCATTTCGGGGATATCTCGCTAATAATCATTATTAAGTTCCGAGGCATCCGATCGCACTGATCAAGACAATTTTGTTTAATGCATTTTAACGGTAAACCTCTGTCCATATGTTAATATTTTAATATTGACACCTTTCGTATAAACGTATGTATTTTTTTATAGAACCGTCAGTTTGACGGGTATTTTTGATAAGACATAATTGGCTTGATCAGTGCATCTCCTTGAATGGCAACAAGATACAAAAAGATTATTTGAAAAAAAGTAGAAAAAGCGTCAAGAAAGTTTAGTCAGCTATTAATTGCAGGGTTCACGAATCATGCCTAAAGAGCCAACACTGTCATTTGAACTCGTGAAATTTCTTCAGGTTCTAAACGTCATGTTAATTAGCGATCTATAACAGAATTGTGTCAATTATGATCCCGATTCTCTAAGTCCCGTCAGATAAACAGTATACTCTGTTATCGTACTTGGCTACCGTCTAAGAGGCTAAAGCTAGAACATTATAAATGTTACGATGAAGGATTTCTCGAATCGTAGGCAGAGTCGCAAGAAAGGTTCTTCGTGTTATCTAGATCGTCGGTCGTGGAAGCAGATGAGGACATGAATTAGCAGCGTAGTAGAGTTAGCGGTGTGATTAGATATACTGAAAGCGTGATAGAGAGAAATGTAACAATTCCATGAACAAGAAAGCGTCGGTGTGTGATCAAATGATGACGAGGCTGTTCCGTCTGGAATGACAGATTCCTTCAATGAATAGACAAACACGCCCTCCCATTGTAAATACTATTTTCGATCATCTCGATATATTCAATACCGTAGTTTTACGCCCATTCACAATGACAGCTGTTTGAATGTAAAAATGGTAGAGGAAATTAGAAGATAAAAAAATAGGTCAGTCAGTTTATGATAACCGGCTGACTCAGAGCAGAAGAATCAATAATAATAGTAATTAGTAGCAGGATCTGCGTATCGGCCTCGTTCTCGACGTTTAAATACACGGCTAGAAATACACATCGTATACAATAAAAAGAAGCATATTTAAACATTCGTAAAACGCGTGATGATTGGTCTCTTATTTCGGTGAATACATACATCGTATGTCCGTGAGTTGTGGTATCTTTTTGTTTAAAAATGGCATTCACATATAATATATATATATATATGTAAATAATCGTGCATCGTGACAGAGCTTTCGTTCTATAACATGTTCGATCGTGCTGACCATATCTCGTACAAGCAAAATCTCATTGTCAGCCTGATCTACCAGCAAGTGCGAACACGCGTCATAATTTAAAAAATAACCGAAAATACTTGCCTAGTACCATTAAATTAAATATAAATGGTCACAACGAAAATGATTAAGCGTATGAAGGGCCCGGCTCGTAAAGGAAAAGGCTAGACATGCTCGATATCGTCTGATGATTAAAATGATACATAATTGGTACGGCACTTCTGGTAGATCTAGCTTAATTAACGTGACACAGACATTCACCTAACAGATTTCAAGCGGTAAGGGGCTCTAGTTTACCTTGGTCGCTAAAGTGAGATCAGACCATTTTTTTCGGGAACTAACGAAAAGACTGTGTGTGATTTTTTTTGTATTTAGATCTCTGTACATCTAGACACTCATATTGTTGATTTAACCACAAATTCTGGACACGTGTATGGCTGATAGATTAAACATTAAGTTTGAGCGTAGAATGGTGGCGGCTCTTCCGCCCGAGATACATTTGACTAGGTCGCGCGACGCATCTTCATTACAGGTACCTGTAATTAAGAAACTGATAAGCTTTAGGTACCTGTCGGATCATCTATGCAGCTTAAACGAGTCTCGTAGGCGCGCGTGAAAATTTACTATTTGCAAGTTGCTCTTCTTTCTCCCCTGATCAATATGTTATCTTAATAAACACTGATTCAACAATTTACAGAGGAATGATCGATGATACACGGGGTATTATTACAAATAGAAACGATAGATTATCTCCTGTGATCGTTCGTTTGATATTTCTCTGATCTACGGACATGAAATATTCCACCGTTTCGAGATAAAAAAAAATATGCAATGCGCTCTGCGAAAGGCAAACTTATACTTAGGGCTATGTACCTTGTTCTTGTAGTTACAATTGTTTTATAGAGGAAATCTTTGCGCACGAAGTGGGATTTTTATTTTTGATTAAACACCGATGAGTGCGATGGCAAGTGCGAGGAGGGTTTCGCACGCGTGATCGTTCGCCTCTGAAACAACTACTTTTTGCTTGAAACATCATACTGCTTGGATTACAGTACGCGGGGCTATAAAAATACAGCGTTATCTATATGTACAGACAAACGGATAAAGTTGGATACTCTCACGAGTAAAGTGCCTCGCATATGTCCCCGCGCGATCTCCTCTCTACGGGACAACATTTACGCACATTTCCACCATTCCGCAGCAATCGATACATCTGAACGTCGAGGATAGGAGGGATCGAAGAAATTATTACCTTAAAAATGTCCACACATCATCACCGGCGGGATGTAACCGCGTCGAACACGTTTTATAGATCATAAATATGTATATCGACATCGAATTTACATCACAAGCCGAACATGGAAAATGAACAGCTTACCTTCGTCGTCGGAGTGAAGCGTTTTGCCCGGGTAAACCAAACTGACCTCGCGGTATCACCATACGCGCGTTACCCTGAGCACGCCTCGAGACTCCGTGCGCTTGAAGCGCGCTCAAGTGGACCGCGTATCCCTCGTGTAGGATCGTAGCTAACGCATGATGCTTCTTCGATACTTTTCCAATGATGAAGATCTGACTCGGTTTAAGATTAATCGCTGTATAAACGCTAATATCTTTGCTACTACCATACGCGTGGTGGATTATCACACCGTGTTCCTACGTAAATTTCAAGTGTTACAAATCGATAGTGTCAGAGCTAAAATAATAATCAAAGAAGAAATAGTATTTACCTGAACAAGCTTGTTTAAGTACGCGGCTTTGTGGCCTAGAGGGTCTGTCGACAGACCGTCGGCGAAGGACATGAGACCGTGAGGGAAGTTGTGCTGGGACAACCAAGATACAACCTTCTGTTGTTGCATATCAGGCCTCGCGGTAATATAAATAATTAAGTAACCCAGTTCCTGCCAGTGCCTGGATCAGAAAGATGAGAATAATCGAAAATGAATAAGTGAATTGAACATGAGGATAATCGAATATGTACCTGACAACATCGACAGCCCCGGCTCGAACTTTCGGATCCTTCCCGCTAACGGACATACTCGCAGTGAAGGAGCCGTCTATGCTAAATACCACACACTCCGTTTTCGGTGGAATCACAGCCAAGAAGAAATCTACCGATGTGTGATCGCCCCTGAATCGAAAATCTCATTTAAAATATCGTTCCATAAAATTGTTGGGGTGATCAATTGTTATATAATTATTATTCATATATTACCTGACGATCATTTTAACTGGGTAGAGCCCGTACTCTAGTGCTTTATCGTCAGATATTTTATACGTTATTCTACCATTCTTATCAGTTACCTCGGTTGATAAATACGTCCAGTCCCCTCCAGAGACGTCCTTCATAATATAAATGTCCACTTTTTCGCCTATAAATATTAGTTACGTTCGTTAATAATATTTGCGAAGGCGCATTGAATTTAAAATTAGAATACCTGTTAAAGCGATAACATCGATTGGGCCATACATAAATCTAGCGACCAACATTTGCGGTGCACCCTCCCTAACGATTACGTCGTTCGCTCTATGATTGGCAGCAACATTCTAAAATAATTAGAGAAACCTTAGAAGCTTGTACTATTAATTTCTGATCGTCAACTTACCTTAAGTTTAACAGAAGTACGTTTCTTATTCCACTTTTCTCTGGGTTGACCTGGACGGAAACATGTTAATTCTTTCTCCTCATTCGTAAGTAACGGCAGATCGAACCTGCCTAATTGTCGTAAGATAAACGCGATAACGTCGGAGGATTCCCAATAGCTGGCATGAAAAAGATGAGGTAAAGCGTTCGTAGGGAAATTCGCTAATCCCTCCGGGCAATAAAGAGCGTAATCTAATCTCTTCGTACCCCACCATTTTTGTGTTACTAAAACAACCCGTCGTATTAAATACATGTTACTCTTCCCTATATCATTCATTATACTTACAATTCGATACTACTTGTAGAGGAACATTTTCAACCATCCCTGACATTGTACTATGAATCGATATATCGGACAGCCGCCTCAAGTGGGGCATCGACATGTTCGGAACGTTTAACCCGTCCGTAAATAACTGAGGATTCGATTGAATTGCTTCCACTAAAAATATTTTATTATTAACAATTTCTTCTGTCGCTAATCGAACTACCTTGGATGCACGATACATACGCAAGTGATAGGGCTGACCGTTTCCTAATGGATACTTCTGGTACCGAGCTATGTTCACTGGTGGAAGAAGAGAGAACCTAGCCGAAATCAACGGCTCTAATCTAGCCGCTACAGGATCTGTTGGATGAAACAGATTGTATATCTGATTCACCAGCGGCCTCCTTATATTCAAAGACTTGTCCGAGGAGATTTTCCTGTACGCTAGGACCAGGGCAAGCGGGCTACCAAACATGAAGAAATCTCCTACTTCGAAGTCGAATCTATTTTGCGAGCTATCACTGCAAGAAAGATAGAATAATGACAAAGAATGTTGCCAATAACTCGAGCAATGGTCTTCGTATAACAGTTTACCTTAAGCTGGATGATTTCCGCCTTGGAGAAGGCGCAGTCAAGTGTTTGCCGTCCTCGGTATTATTTTCAATACCTTGATTATCCAAAATGTTGTTCTCGCTGTTATGCCTGGATGAGGCTGATCTGCATAAAGCGTCATACGTTAGAATAGCTCCTACCGAGTCGCCGACGAGGCAAATTTGACCCATGAACCCGCGACCCTCCTCGCTCTTGATGAAATCGTGATAAACTTGATTCGCCCCGACTATGATTCGCGACACTGCCTCTTGGTACTCGGTGGTAGAACTAGCGAACAATGGTATCGCACCGATGGGTATTGTATCGTGTGTCACCGGAGGCGCGTCCGTAGTGCAAGGAGACACGTCGAAACTGTAGGGACTTAAACTGAAAAAAAATACGTGATAAAGATATATTCTTGACGTTAATTGTATTAGAATAGATGTACCATCGCAGAAACACGTTTGTCTCATTTTTGACAGTTTTTTCATTGTGGTGATAATTAATGATATATTAAAAATTGTAATTTTTAATTAATTACAAATATTTATATATGCATAAGTATTACACATTATTAAGAAAGACTATTCTAATTTGAATACGTAGTTTACCTTGACAAAATACCGAGACCCTCTGTACAAATCGACGGACAGGAAACGAATCTAATCGCAACATGACCGACCATGCTGGGATAATGTTGTCGCATTACTGATTCGAAGGCTCCTTTAAACGTCGTAATATCCGATTTCTTCGCCGTCAAATCGACGTTGGCATCTGAAATATTGCTCTCAGTGATGAGGCTGCATGATTCAATCCCAGAACTACCGATTTTTTCGTATACGTCAGAACTGGTTCGGTAGTTCTAGCGTTAAAGAAGAGGATCGAGAGAATTACCTAGTACACTCCCGGCATGCATCACGATAAAAAGGACAGTAGTTTTACAAGGTTGATGAGTGGGCGAGTGCTGCGGCGATGCTGGGCACGAGGCGTCGATGCTGGCCGAAGTAGAGATTTGCAACCTTTTACTGCTACGTTCACTAGCCATGCGTTGGATATACGAAGGTGAAAATATCGTGTCGTCTTCAACGAACAAATGTAATTATACGTAAGTCACGATGAAATTAACGCGAGTTCAGGTATTCTCTTAATCGTTATTTACCTTCCTTGTTCGCGGCGGTAGACAAAGTGAACGTATTGTCCTCCTCTTCTGCTAGAAGATCCAAAGAACTCCATTTAGCTAATGAAGAGTTATCTCCAAAGTCCTCTGTGTAATCAGAAATTTTAACATTGTTTATGCATCCTGCCTTTCGCCTTCGAAATGTTGCACTCGTTTTAAGGCAGGGAATTATAAACATTAATCAGAAGCGTTTCTTCTTTCACATCAGTGAGCGTTACACAAGGTAGAAAGTAGTAAAAGAGATTTTTGTCAGAAAGAAAAGATTTTATTCGATAAAAAGATTCGGCGTTACTTGCATTGACATTTGAAAAAACTGTTTGTAGAAAAAAGCAGTTGCCATGCTGTTATTTTTCATGCTGTTAGAAAATACTCCTCTTCGAGAAGTTCCATGCTGATGTTTCGTATGGAGGCTTGTATGTAATGTAATTGATTAGTTTCCCTTGTAAGTGTTAATCCTTGTACGCAACAAGTTTCATCTTGTTCCGGTCTACAAAGGCATGAATGCAATTACACAATGTTATCTGAACTTATGTAAACGATCTAACACCGACACAAACGTTTCATCTTTTTACACTTTGACAATTTTCTGTATAGTTGTCTACGAGTTGTTTCTAACTACGTGTCCTACCTTCGCGTATAATAGGTATAATGAACCCAGCTGCGGTGTGGAATGCGACAGAAAAAACAGAGAGGGTATACATATAAAAAAAACGCCATGCTGTATCCTTCTACTGTACAAAATGCCAATTTTACTAGATTAATCTGTATTTCATGTAGTAACGAGAAAGTGTGTAAGATATCCGTCGGTGTGTCTGTTTTATAAGTTACATTAGCCAAACGTTAGTGTATCTCAAGTTCTCGAAAAGATCATGCTTTTAAGAAAGTGAAACAACGAGTATCGTACGTTTTACCTTGGCAATCGAAGAACTCGTCTTCACTGCCGGATTCAGATTCCCTTACGATGCTCTCGATTCGCCAGTTCGCGATCTGCATGTCGAAACTCTTGTTAGAGGAAGGCGAATTTAACGCCGGCTTGTTCTTCCTCCAACCCTTCTTTACATCTACTTTCTCGTCGATAGCAGGGTTTCTACAACAGTATAAATCGCATCGAGCAAACTGACGACTTGAACCCTTCGTTAATGACACATGTAGAAATAAACTGGCTCTCGATTTTACTTCAAATTTTACCTAAGCTCAGGTATCTCGGTTGGCGAGTCTTCAGGGCTGGCCTCACCCTCCGAACTAGCTGCCGTATTTCCGATTTCCGACGATTTTCGAACGCTCGGTGGACTCTGGGGATCCTCAGTTTTCTCGATGCTACCCAGAGTCGCGGCTAGCGTCATAGCGACGTCGGATTCCTGCGGGGACGTGGCATTACCGGAAACCGTAGTTTCCTGGTTCTCGTTCGCGGTTTCTTCACCACCTTCCGCGTTGGCCATCCTCTTTTGCAACGCCAGTTGCGTTTGTCTTTCGATCTCCCGGATATCCTCCATGGTCAACCCGTTCCACTCGTCCTGCCAGGCCCAAGCTTGCCTGTGGGCTCTGACCATAGTTTTCCGCAAGGCTGAAATAATTAATTCTATCTTAAGCAACTAAATTTAACTCAATGAGCGAATTATAAGTGATAAAATTTTAATTTGTCTCATATCAAAATTGAATCACTATTTTTGGTTTCGATTTCTGTTTAGACACTGACCTACATCGTGTATGAACTTTTCTAGTTTGGTCTGCACACCCCAATAACGGAACTCTACGCGGCATAGCTTGTACGCGCACATCAGAGACTTCCCAGAAGGCGTCGGCTGTTGCTTCCCCTAAACATACAACATTTCTAATTGTGCTTACTGCAAAAATCTTTTACTGCTTATGATAATAAGAAACAGATTAAAACTCGAAGTGCAAGGGATTAGAATAATATGTAGAGAAACTGATTTTTACTTTCACGTCGGCCCAATAATCCTCCAGCCATGATTCCGTGAGTGGCCCTCGATTAGTCTTCTGCGAGACGTAGAGTTTAGGGTCCTCTTCTCTCACGTAGTCGCCCGAATACTGATCCTTCACGATGTCAATCACGTCTAAATCAAACGATTCAAAAATGTGCATAGGCATTTTAATTCAGATAATAAATGTTCAGATTGAAATAAATACCCGAATAGAACCAGCTAAGCCAATACTCACCAACGATCCGGTTTCTGAGATCGCTGCCGCTGAGCTTGAAAACGTTTTCTTGATAACCATTATCAGGGAAGTAGTAGGTTTCTATTTCTATGGAGAACTTTTCGACGAACGGGCAAGTGTAACGAGTCTTTGTGTAAGGATAAGCGTTCCACGCTTCCTCCTTCGCGATCAGCGCGGACCTGGGTAACAGGCTCTTGAACCATTCCGGCAGATGACTGCCTACATGATAAATCTTGTGGGTGTATTGTCCGTTCCCACCCGGGCCATTACTGTAAGGCTCGTTTACTATAATCTCCACGCCGCTCCCGGCTCCTTGACTCTCCTCTCTAGATTTTTTCTATACAAATCGTGCACCACGAGAAGAACTTAATTAAAATCACAAATAACTCTGAATCGATAATCAATCTCGATATTTACAAGTATAATGTAAACGCTCAAGTATAGCCAGTTAGCTGTCGCGACCTCTTTGGAAAAGTTACGTTGCAAAAATTAAATAAAATAATAATGCACACTGTATAGTTTTCTTTTATAACAATTATCTAATTCGTCTTCGCTTTCAAATATTTTAAGCGTATATTTTACTTTTTTGTAATAAATATTGCCACCCGTGAAAAAGCAATTAATTGCTTAAATGTTCTCTGCCGCATCGATCATTTTACGAGATGTAATTACCGCTATCATGTAAAGTTGAGCGATTCTATACTCCTCCACGGTGAGTGGCAGGGGAATTCGATACTCCTTTATCAACATTTCGCCGGGTGTTATTTATCCTCTGTCCACTCTGAATGACGGTGATCTTTCGAAGACGGCCGGTACCATTTTCATGCTCGCTCTCATGGCAGCATCGGTGGGGACCTTCAGGGAAAAAGAGAACCAGGATGTAAACGTTCAGCCCTACTTTAATCGCCGTTCTATTTTTCCCTCGGGGTACGTCGCAGAAAGGAGCTCGTCAACGTAATCGAGATTTCCGCCCGAGAGTACCCGATCGATATATATTTCTCGGTGATCAGCCTCCCTCGATCCGTCTCATCAGGGAAAAGGTTCCCGCTGCTAATGAGTTTTCATTAAAGAGATTCCGTCGCGAGTTTTCGCTTATCATTTTGATTAATGGAGTCCGGAGGTAAACACGCGAGATTATTCGCGTGCATTACGAGCGTCGAGGCCTTCGCCAGCATCGACTGCGGTGTTTGAAGCACGTCAAATGCTGACCGTAGTGTCCACTCGGAAATCTGCTACTGGGTCAGCCGATGTTTAAACGGGATTAATAACATCGATGGATAGGGAAGGAACATTTTTTAATCATAAGACATAGAAAGTAATTCTTTAATAATTCTAATGGTTCGAAATTATGTAAACGTGAACGCGTGTCGCACGCGAGTATTGCGTGAAATCCGATGGGAAAGTGTGATTAGGGACGGCTCTATAACGGCGAGATACTTATATTCTAGATACCAATAATGATAATAATGAAACGTTGCATAAGAAGTTTATTTATACCTATCTGAGTATGCTGTCTATAGCTCTGCTATCTAGTCTCTTCCAGCAGGAAGCGAAATAGTAAACGATTTTTATAAAGGTATTCATAGAATCTTTTTTCGATACGATAACAATGATTAAACTGTGATGAAAGCAATCTGAAATTCTGTAGAAGTCTAATAGGGTTCAATACTAAAAGAATAATGACGATAGTATTATCGTCCACTAACGTAAATAACTTGCATTGAATAATCCAAGAAATATAATCTGAAGTTCATGCTTTGACAAAGATTAATTGGATAATTTGATAAAGGAATAATTGTAAGGAATAACAAAAGAAAAAATAAAAACTAGAGTATAATTTTAATCGGACGATGAAACGAGTGTAATCTAAAATACCTCGGAGGAGATAATTCGATTGTAATTTGAATAAAAATAACAGGAATATCGCCCATTGACGTAAATAATTTCGAGTGAATAATCCGAAACTCCCGGGGGCATAATTTCCCATCAGAAAAAAAATAACAGCGATAACAGAACAGTTAGCACGTACTCATTCCGTATCAGTATCGTGCATAAAAGATAGTAGAGGTATCGACGATAAAATGTTCTCGTAACAGAGACAACGGTACGTGCCGTTTGAAAACAATCTCATTCACCGAAATGTTGTACTAGTAGCGGCTACGATTGGACCGTAACTTGACAGTTGCGCCGAATCGTTTTTCACGATTGCTCAGCTGACGGATAAGAGCACACCGGTCCTCTCTCTCTCGCTCACACACTATCGTACCTATCGTTCGGCCGCGTAGAACATACTCGATGCCATATCGATGTACTTACGCGTAAAGGGTTTCCTCGATCTTGAGCATCGCGGAAATAGGCCAAAGGAACGGACCCACTGTCTCACTCGCTCCCTGTCACCTTTCCTTTTCGCGCCACACCTTAAGCGAGCGACGACGAATCGCGGGAAAGACCGGTTCGCTTTGGCTAACGACGTTTTACACGTTTAACAGGACCGGGTGTTAACTATGCGGCATTAAAATTCCGCGCGAGTAAGAAGTACCTAAGAGCGCTTGGAAGAGTCGAGTGTCAATGCCTCGTTTACGTAGCGAAATTATATTCACGCGCACGGTTCACCATCACAGTTGAAAATCTAACGAGCGGCCGACGACACCCACGCGCGATAAATACCGATCGTCCGTTTCGAAGCGAGACAACCGCGGCTAAGATCGTTGACTGGCTCAGCTCTCCTCGCGAGCCTGAGAACGATTCGGTTTATCTTGACTCGAGGACAGCGATGACACGACGATCTTACACGGGCAACGCGCGGCCACTGACTGAAGAACAGAAACCGTATCCGATTGGCGGCTCCCGTTGGCACGCGCGACTTCTCGAACCCGCGAAATCGAGCTGGACCAACCGGAGCGATCCCAACCGCCCCCGCGGCCCGGCAATCCGGACGCAGTGCTGTAACCGAAAGGGTTGCAAGGATTTCGCCGAGAAAAAATCGTCCAACGAGTCTATTGAAAAAAATGATTAAGTGAATTCCGATTCGTTGTATTATTACTTATACCTATGCGATTTAATAGATCGTTTCGTGAGGATCGATCATGAACGAAGTAATTTTATTTAAATTTCTTTGACGCATAGGGTTCCTTTGACCTGACACTCGGTAACGGGAGAATCCCGTACGGCCCTGTAATTGATAGCAGGTGTTTAAGGAAGCAACAAGAAACTGGCGTCGCACGGGGGATGAATAAAACCGGGGTAGCCGAGGGACCGACGGAAGACGGCTCGATATTTAATTAGCGGTGCGTTTCGTATGCCGTCTTACGTGCCGATAATGAAATAACTGATTTGAAATGCAAATGTTTGAATCCGTCACTGGGTGGACAACCACCGTTAGCCGCCTCCGCCACCTCCCTGGCCTATTGATCGACCCCCGAGCGAGCAAGAGAACGCGAGACCAGATGCGCCATAACACTGGCAGGCTCCCGTGAAGGCGAGAGGCGAGACCGACACGTTCGCCGACAGGGTTGCACGCGCTTCCGGTGTCCGAATACCATGCCAACCCCCTGCCGCGCTGCTAACCGAGATCAACCCCGTTCCGAAACATATTTACACGTTCCCCTATCGCTGAACTTATCTTCCTCAAATTTGCTCTCCTGTTACCGCACGAGATGTAATATCAGTTCTATCTTGTGGAAATCGATTATTCTATGAACTTCTTACAAGATTTATTTTTCGTCTGTTTTAAACACTCCTCCGACCTGCGAGATATAACGTCGGATTCTACTGTATGCAAGTCAGTCGTTTAATATTCTACAGTATTTATTTTCCTGACATTTTCAATGCTGTTTTGATCTCGAGATGTAACATCAGATTCTATCATCTGAGAATCAGTTATTAACTTCTTACGATATTTACATATCTTCTTGCTATTTCCAATGTTCATTCGAATCACATGATGTCCAAGGATCATGCGATTTTTGGTATATCAATCTTATGACAAGGTCGTACGTTTTAATCCTCATCTATCAGGCATTTAAATGTTACATCACAGGATTAATAGCTTTCAAGCTTAATGAAATGTCTGTAATTTATTATGATACTAATTTTAGTTTATTTTAATTTACAAATGGCCCCTTGATATTTTGGTTTAACCGATATGCCATATGATAACAATGGGTTGGCCCGTGTAGATATGAACAACTAATTAAGAACCCTAGCACGATGGGACGCAAACAAGATGCGTCACGTGATATACGAATGATTCATCGCCAAGTAAAATATAATATAATTATTCAACTGGCTTCTTTGGCTCACTCGATTAATTAGGAATACTAATTGTTTCTGACAAGCTTATCTCTTTCCTCGCGGCTGTATTGTACTTATGATCTTCGCTTGAAATAGCACACTGTGACTTCTAGCATAAACTGGAAAGCCACTCTCTATTCAGAATGGAGAACGAACGAGGCTCGCTCGTTCTTGCGCGACACCTATTTCAAACGCCCTTTGTCCATACTTACCTTTTCCACGGGGTGGGAAAGAGAGGCTGTTAAGAAGGGATGGCGCGAGGTATTAAAAATAACGGGCCAATAAACGTTACTCTAGAAAGCTGATTACGCTGAGCAGATATCGTTATCGGATAGAAAATACGTAAACCGGGACGTATAATTGCCGAGACGAAGTTGCGATGCATAATGGAAGAACTCGTTCTCGGACACAGCAAAAAGTAACGAAGTAATAACGATGATTATGAAAATGTAGATTTTTATATCGAAGGTACTGGAGACTTGAGAATTCGCTACTTCCGCAGTTCGCGTATTTTTAGAATTATACACAGTCCGCGGTTTATTGACAAAATAAACAGCTGGGATGTCTAAAAAACAGAGAACAGGCAGAAGATGAAGCAACCGACGAAAAAAGGATAATGGAATAAAACAAAAGCTGGTTAACCAAGTAGATTAACGTATGAAAAGTATTCGCGCGATTCTATTAAAATGTAAAGACAAAACTGGGGCTCCTAAAAGCAAGAGGTAAGTAGAAAATGAAGCAACAGAGGAAGACAGGTTAAATGAATTTTTAAAAAGAGCTGGTTTACCAAGTAGATACGTGTATTAAAATTCGTATCTGGGCGATTCTATTAAAATGTATAAAGTCGAAGCGAGTCGACGTCCCAGGCGAGCGACGAAGAAACGGCGACCTTTGACATTAACCAAGAAGACCCGCCTGTTTGAATCCCCTCGGCCCTCTTTCAATATTCCTTACTGTAAATCAACAATGTTACCGGTGGCGAGCGCGGCCTATTTACGAGAGATGAAAGCCCCGAAAAAAAAGAAGTATCAAATTCGCCCATCAAAAGAGTAGAGGATTGCGGAAGGTTAGTTGACGTGGTACTCTCCGCGAGTTGGCACAAAAGGGATCGCTCGATGGACGGTAAAAACCATCCCCCTTTGTCAACTGAAACGACGTATGAAAGACATTTTTATGAATAGTCAAGCACGATTTGATTCTCGCGGATTAAATCCGAGGAACGCGGCTCAACTTTTTCCGAGCATTCAAGGACCAAATGGATACTCTCCAATTTTCTTTCGAACAATCACATAATGCTTTGCGATTTATTTCATTACTTTGAACAAGCAACATGCCAGTTTTGGCGATACGAATACCAAGACGCGAGTAAAGATTTCCCAGTCGCGAATGATCATCATGCACATCTGCTGACGTCAAGGCTTTCGTCGCGTTGGACGAAAGTGCCAGCACATGTACAGTGACGCAAGCAGACGATACCTCCGGGTAATAGACGAGGAGCGCAGGAGAAGAGACTCTGCTCGTAGCGATGGGCTCGACGCCGTTCCTAATTATGAGTATCGGTGTGAACATTCGTCGGATACCCATCGCTACGTACCGTCGACCTTCCGATTCGAGGATCCACAGTAGAAGATAGAACCGCCACTCGCTAATCACTCGTGATTTCATCGCGTTTGATCACGGTCATCTTTCGCAGTGATCTTTCAGAATCAGAGTTCTTTCAGAATCTGCTACTACCATGTATCACGTGAGTGTTGCACATTGAAAGCAGTAGGCGATAAGTAAGTGAATAATTTCCACAAATTATCGTCACAAGCCATAGTCACAAATCACAAATCACAAGTTAGAGTTAATAAGTAGCAATTAAATTAATCGATAAGTGTGAATTATCTAATGTTAAACACTGTTTCACATTTAGCAGATATGAATATTACTATTATAGCAAGTCCATGATTATGCTCAATCACAACCGTGAGATTTTGCGAGTGGCCTTAGTATAATAGTAATATTCACGAAGATCGACTCGAGTCGTTTCATGCAGTGCAAACATCTGGACCTTGTTCAGCAGACGTCATTAGAGGGAAAAGAGGCGGCGTTAGAAGACGAGCAAGTGTGCGACAAGTTGTTACGCTCTTATCCTCTCGAGCAGCTCGTAGAATTGTGGCTCGAGCAGAACCGAACGGGAGGAACATGATCTTTGATTAGATAGGAAGTTTTACAATATTTCTTGTGTGTTTTAGGTATCAGAGAGGTGGAATAAAAATATTTTATGTCTGCACACCATGAAATTTCTGAACTACGAAACGAAGCCCAAATCAAACAAGTAAACAGAGATAAATTGCACATAAGGATGATCCGCTATAAATTGCACGATATTAGATTCGATCTACCCTTGTACGTTTCGTTTGCCGATCGAAGGAGATGTAATCAAACTCTGGGAGGCAAATAATATTGGACGCTGTTCGGACGATTTTTCCATCGGAGTAACGTGATATTAAAATGGGTATTGAAGCTACAAGAATCGCAGCCAGCCGGCCAGTAATAATCTCAGCATTATTTTCATTGGTTCACCGGATACAGCGTATCCGGTCTTTGAACAGCCTGCGGTCAGAAGTGAATATACCTATAGCTACTTTCAATAGATATAGAAAACGTAATTTCACGTGCCGTTTCAACGTTTATTGCCTTACAATAAATCGTGGGATATTTATACGTTATGAATAGGATTTGCATACATCTTCTTTTGAAGTTTAGGACGCAGGAAATGAAATACTCATAGCCAAGCTGCGGATTTTATTCTTTCTTTGCAAAAATTTGGCACGTGGAAGGTATAAAGGATGAAGAGCCTTTCCTAGAATAAATAGGTATCACTTACTAGATAGATAAAAAACGTAACAATATATTATCTGTTTAATTGTAAGAAAAAAACAGATAGATTCCAAAACGCTGATCAAAGGACTTCACTTTTGAACTTCAGAACATGAATATTTAGTATGCATACAAACCTACGGTCTACTCATTCAATTACTTTCAAAAGCAAACGCAGAATACATAATTTTATGTTTCATTATTCTCTTACAATAAAATACTAGACATTTACACAATTTCCGTTCTTGATTTAGGCACAATGTTTTTATACTCTCGGACGCATGATGTAAGGATAGTCTTACGGTACTCGATCTTCTGTATCATTATTCCCATTCTATTAATCCGATTCTTTCGGGAGAGCATTTGGATCTTCAATATCGTAACCTTCCGGTGACACCGCATTTATTCTAGGGTTGTGAAAGAACGACCGCTTGCCACCCCATGGAAAAGGCTATCGAAGGAGAATATTTATAGGAGCTTGGAAAGGTCTTGCATCGAACTCGTTCTACAACTACATAATTTGACTACTTGGCTACGTTATATTCGTACAAGCAAGCAGGTGGGAAAGAAAGTATCAAATTCCTGTGGCGAACGATTCGTAGGACTTCGTTAATCGATTACCGCACAAATGGATTACTTCCCCGAGATATACAGCCCGGGGAACTTCGTTAGGTCGGAGAATCAGTATAAAGCTCGTATGTTACGCAAAACTGACCGCAGTTAATCGATTAATTAAGATACGTGACAGGCATTGATTTGCGTTCAGGATTTTAATAGGGATGAAGTTGCTTGAGGTCTCTATCAAAGTTCTAGGAATCTGATAACAGAACTGTGTCGTATTTAAAGGGATAAGTTAATAGGAAAAATTATATTTACAGAGAATTAAATATAAAAGAAAATAGTTTTAATGTGAAAATCAATGGAGAGCGAATACCTTATTGACTATTCGCCTATAAGGAACATCGATGAACTCGGGCCTGGGTTGCTTGTTTTTTGTCACTTGTCTCGTATAAGCGTATCCTGACATAAGTATAACCACGGGCAACGAAAGTATGCACAGCACTTTCCAAAGTGTTTCTTTATGCGACACTACGAGCACATAAATGCACCATTAGATCAAAGTGATCGAAACTGTTTCCGAATGCGTTGCGCGCATTGGCACCGGATCGTTAAGGATTAACATTCAACCCTCAACCCGGCTGTCACCGCACGAGCTAGCTTTTACGAGTGGTACACTGCTTTTAAGATAATGGCACGCCTTTACCCAACACGTCGCGTGACGGCACAATAGATAAAGGAAAAACTGTTGTCTCAAGGATGACAAGCTCGCGTTCAAACTATTGATTATCGGTGATAGCATGTCGAACGTTATCGCCCGATTTTTCGACTTCCAATCAGGCGAGAAAATATTTTATCAATACTGGAATTTCCTCGCCATTAATTAATACGTTCGTCGCTAAATGAATCGTTCAAGTTTGTATCGTATCTACAAATTCATCCAGAACCAACAAAATGAAATTAAGAAAATTCCTGGAATCTAAATTACTCATAAAATCCAAGTTAAATAACATGATAAAGAAATGACAGCGCAAAGTGGTTAATCATCGCACGAGCGCCAGTTTGCCCTACGGCGCCTTTAGATTCCTCGTTAGGATGTCGTCAAGCAATGACTATAGGGCTCCAACGATCGATCATGGGTACTCATCGTTTGACGTCGATCGTGTAACGTATGAAGATGTAGCGTCTCGAAAGCAAGTAAGATAAAGAGAAGGCTCGTCAGATCGTATGCACATTGATTTACTCAAGAAATACGGCAGTATCTCGAAAGCAAGTAAACGTAAGGAAAACGTAGGTACGTTAGGTAAGACGCAGGGCTCGTGGAATGGGCCGCGCAGACATGGATGACGTGGCGACGAATGTGTCAAACGAGATAGCTCGGAAGTAATTGTGCATGTTAATGGGATTAGGAAACGTTACCTGGGGTGACACAGAAGTCTCTAATGTTCGGACAAGGGGTCGGTTTGCACACACCGGTATCTTCGGGATACGTAGGAGGTGGACACGGTCTCTCGGCCTCCTGACACAGTTCCTCGGTCGGACCAGGCTGCGGGGCGCAATCTTTGGTAACTTGCTGTTCCTGCTCCCCCTCGGCGCACTCGGGCTCTTTCGCTTTTTCATCGCCGGGCTCCTTGCAGGTAGAGTAATAGCGAACATTCGCGGAAACGGATGTCAGCCCGGCTAGCAAATCTCTACGCATGCCGCACGGTGAATCGGCGAAGAAATAAAATCTCGTTAACGGGAGCCGGAACTCGCGAGCGAACGAAGGACGAATTTCCTTGGAAAGCTTCCAAGAGTCGTTCGGCGCCGGAAGGAACTGCGATAGCAAGCCTCTGTTGATGCTCTTGTTCGTTGCACTGACTACAAAATCGTTAAATCGTCGGATAATATGCAGGCGAGGATACTCAATGAGTCTAGTAGCATTCCGAGAGCAAGTAGGATAAAGATAAGAATTCATCTGATTATATGGAGATCAAATTGTTCAAGGAAAATAGTCGTCTTCCAAAAGGGCGTAAGATAAAGATAAAAGTAGAACTAAGTTTTAGCCCCTTCACCACCGCCGGGATACATATGTAGAATAAGAGATTATTTCTCCTCAGTAGAAAACGTATGTTCCATATTTTCACTTTATATTATCAAAATTGTTTGTGAAAATACATCAGATTCGATAAATCGGTCGGTCTCTTGTGAGCAGCTTAACGGCGAAGGGAAAATATTCGTTAAAAGAATGAAGATCTAACCTTGTTTGTATGCGTTTAAGTGCACCGTTTTCTCGTGCAGGATTTCGGTTCCTCTCAGGAAAACCATTCTGGTATTGAATTTAAGTAACGGCGGACGCGTTACACCGCTGGCGAGCAGCATCGAAGTTAGCCTGAACCTGAACATCATGACTGACAGTTCTCGCGTTTATCCGAATTTTACTCGCAATTCTTCCTAACAAAGTTGTTACGTCGTCACCGTTCGTTGCATTTTTTGCCGAAAGTTAAACGCTGGCCCTGCGAATACGCATGCCGGGTACGTCGTCGTCGCCTCGACCGTTCTCGCGATCGGACTCTTTTGTCACGTAAACTTATGCTCCTTTGTTATAACATATTTTCACGTGTGCGACCTACTCAAGAAATTCCATCGCCAACGTTTTCCATGCTCGGAATGCTTTCGCCTAGTGATAAACCCGATAAAGAGGCGAGGCGAATACTCGTGCTACATTTTATTATCCGTAATAATATCACGACGACGTTAACGAAATTCGTCGTGAACTCCGTTGATTTTCGTTTAGAACGACGGAGAACACGCACTACTCCTACCTGCGGCTATCACTATATGTTCCATGACAAGAATCGCGTTTCCGGTACACGAACGTTCATTCTCTATGACGCTCGCGAATCAGCCGTATTTATAGCAGTCCTTCCGCTCTCCTGTAATACTTGTTGCGAAGCTTCAATCTCTGACCCGCGGAAATCTATCGGTGGTGAATGAAGTACGCGTAATTTATTGTATCCTCGCCTTGTTCTCTGAAATATTTTTACACTGTCAATATTGTAAAATTGTACACGTTAAGCTTGCAAATTGACTTGGCGCCTGTTTCCCGTTTTATATAATATCATCGCGTTCGTTGTTTACTCTCAATATTATTTTACTGCATGAGGCTTGTGGACCGATTCGTTAATTCAAAAGTGAGTATTGATTTAATGTGCAATTCAAAATAATGCTGAACGTTGAATAGATTCTCAGATTAAAATACAGATACGCGGAACTAGTGCAGTACTACACTGTGCAGTAGGATCTTTTGCCGTTTGATTATTCTAAAACGACGCTTCGAAATTTCACACAAATGAAATTAGATTAATTAACAGTGAGACACCTTGCAATAGATTTCTATATCATCAAGCATCGTCAATATTATTTCGCTGCATTCATCTTGTTTCTCATTCCAAACATTTTGTCAATTTAACGTGCAATTTAAAATATGAATTATTAAATTACAAACGTTGATTTAAACTCAAAATTTGCACAAAATTAATAGTCTTCGATAGTACTAAAAGACACAAATCGATGCGATTCGATTAATAAAACAGTAAGACATCTCGCATAAGATAAATGGAGCTGCGCTTAAAATGCAGTCTCGACGAAGCGCCAGAGTGTCTGAGGTCAGTAGGAAGTAGTAAACACGTAGTCTTGTATATCATGACCCCCTGCTAGCATAATAGCACTGCAAGCAGAAAAATCATCTTCTTGCTTATTTTCGTCCTTACATGAAAATCGCATCCTCAACAAATCCACAACAAATTTCTTCTAAGATCCGAACGAAAACAATTACCCTTGTGCATAATTCACTTGAATTACCTCAATAAATTATTTCAACGTTTCGAAACTTAACATTGGAAATTCGTGTTTAACTCGGGCCATTGTCGAAGCGAACGAATTATTCGATTAGTCCAGAATTCAATTAAGGACGTCGAAAGTTCGAAATTGTATGCGAACGGGCGGCGCGACGGTAGGAAACGGAGACTGATAACTGTAATTTAATGTCGCGGCCGGGGCAGGCAGACTCGCGAGATCCATTTCTTTCAATAAATTCCAGTGGAAAGCCGACGAGGCTTGTGCTCCTCGAACCTTTGACATTAGCCAAGCAATTTCCAACGAAACCTCTAAAAGATGTTTACGATCGCCGGTTCTAAAGTGTAAAGAGTACGCGACTCAGAAATGCCGGCGTAACGAGCTCTTTCTATTAATGAAACCCGACGGGGAACGCAATGGAAAGATCGTTAGAGTTCGAACAAAAAAAAAGGTTGAAGTAAGAAGCAGAAATGAATTATCGAATCTCGGGAGTAGGGCGATGGTTATGGCTCCAGTCCGGCTGGATTTACTGCTCTCGAACTCGAATGAAATAATAATTAAACGCTCGAGGAGGTCTTCGTCGTCGGTATCGATTTTCCACGATTACGTCATTGGAATTTGCAACTGGCTTCGGAAACGATCGCGTCGAATCGTTTCTTGTAAGCAAGCATTATTTCTGGCGAACCTTGATTGAAATATGTGCTACCCTCGAATCAAAAATATTTGCAACATGCAACCGAACTGGAAATATAATGTTTCGTTTAAAACACGTAGCCTCTCGTAACGAATATAACACGAATAAAATTCGCGAGTTAATTGCAAAATTGAAGTAAATATCAGAGACATTAAATAGTGAGCAATTTCAGCAATTAATTATAAAACGAAATTAATTGCTCACCAGTATACCGTGAAGCATCTATGTTCAAAAGTAATCTTCATTAGATTTCATTTGCTAAATTGATACCAAGCAGTCTAATTATTATTAAAATTCTGATTGAATTGAATTTCTGAAAGAATGTAAGTTACGCGCGTATCGATGAGACAGGTGTGTCGTTGTACCGCTAATTTGTAAAGACAACAATTCGTCTGCGGCGGTAGGGGCTCAGTCATGAAATGGCGCAGAATGAAAATGATGATAATTACTGCCCGACGATGGAGCAGGAACAATGGGATCTCGTTCGTCTGGCGGCTCCTGGAAAACGGGGATTCTTCGATGCGCCTTGCGCGGCAACCTTTGACATTTCGAGAGCCCGGGTCGAAGCGCTTCCACCCTCTCCCCGTAGTGGATGGACTGGGGTGCCCGTAGGTATAAGCCCGTTTTCCACCAGCCCCACATCCGATCCTGTAAACTTCTGTATACGCCCGGTCTCAAAACTTTCGGCACAGTTCTACTCCATTATTTACAGTTCAATTATTCGGTGAGGTCGAATATCCGATAGCTCGCATCTTTAGCCTAAGGGTCGTATCAGGAGGAATTTATTTAAGACTCCCTGAATTCTGCTCTTGAACTTATATTTTCCTCTACGAAAGGTCATTCTCGGTAAAAACGTTACCTGTAAAGGGCGAAATCATTTGCTTAGTTGAATATCCGCCAGATTTGTATACATAAAAATTATTCAAGAACTTCGATTCTATCCTTGAATTAAAAATTACACTTTTCTATTCGAGGCGTCGCACTCCTTAAAAGTATCACGTATCAAGAATGAAATAATTTGCTTAGTCAAATATCTGATAGCTTACATCTTGAGCTTGAGGGGCGTAACCAGAAAGAGTTCTATTTTTAAATGAAAATGGTACACGTTTGTCTTTAATGAAACTCTGGCTAAAAAAAAAGATGTATCGCGTACCAAGGACAAAATTTCATTCAGCGGATGAATATAATTGAAAAGTTACGCGGAAATCCTGCGGCGTAGGGCGTAACGAAAGTAACTCGGTACGAAAGCGAAACTAGGTCGATGAAAGCTTTTTTGTTTGCTCCTTCCCTTTTTTCTAACAAATATTCCGATTCACGCGTAATTGTGCGATGAACGCGAAGCATTTCCCCAGAGTGTCATCGATATTTTCTCTTTATTTAGACCCTGTTTTTAGGAACATTACGCACAGTGTAATTTTTTATGAGAAACGAAAATCTTCGTTGACGATTTAAGTAAGAAATTGATATTGACTCTTGCAGTTTAGTATCTTCTATTAAAATCCATAAATATTCTTCGCTTCAGGTCAAGATACAAGAATATATACAATTCCATAATAGGAGTGAAACCTATAACTTTATAAATGAATTTCATCGACTGACCTTTCAAACTCAAAGCCTCCTAAACTAGAAGTAAATATCATACAAAAATGAAATAAACAATACGAGTATCTCGATAGTTCGAAATTGTAGTTCAGCATGAAGGGAAGGGAAACGCGTACAAAAGGTGAAACCTCGAAGAGCTTAATTAACGCAGTGGCTTGAACTCATGTGCAAATTGCATTCTGGCAACAGGAAAACGCTAGGCTGCACTTACTAAAATGTCATCCGCGTGGTGAACTCTGATTATCCATCCGACATTAACGCACAGGGGCAAAATGCCCTTCGAAAGGTAATTCGATGCTAGGTTGATCGGAGCGAACCAATTCAGATAAAATGGAGAAGGGGAATAGAAGAGATAGAGAGATACACGCTATTAATTCAAATTGAATTAACGCTATATTGACGCGACCTTCGATTTATTCGGAATCGTCGATTTTTAGGCGAGGTGATTAAAATAGTTGTAGGGGTTCGTTGCACCCTCCCACCGTATTGACTTCTAAATAGGAACTCTGTAAGAGGATTAAATTAGCCTCGTTATCATGCGACTGCTCTACTCCCTTCACGGTTCATTATCAGCGAAGTGCATAATTACGTATTTGCTGAATATTCTTGTATATTCGATCATTCTCATTGAACTTGAGGAACTGTTATCAATAAACTACAGGTTTCCATGCATAATTAACCACTTGCAGTATCTATACAGAAAATAAAATCTAAATAGAAATTTCATTTCCGCTTTAAAAATTACTCATCACACTTTTGACATTTTCTACATCCCTGGACGTTAAATCGATTTTGCATATTTCCTCTTCATACGAGTTTTCTATAAATCCATAAAATCTTCAGTCTAGCTCTCAACAAGCTCCGATTCAATTGATGTATATAACCCGTGAGAAGTAAGAGCTTGTAAATCTTGATCAAGATTGGGAAACTGGCAGGCGTTGTTGGAGTATTACCATATCTAAGTTTATCCAACAACCACGAAGCGAACATTATGTACATAGTAATAATGATCCACGCGAATGATTTCCTTGTACCTCTTGGAATTTCTGCGACGGCGTAATTAATTTGATCCTTCCGTGTAAATGAATACCGCGCCACAGATCATCTGTCCACGTTGCTAATTACAATCCGCGATAATTAGGAGCGACGTACCGTGCTTCCATGTTGCGTGTACACGCAACATGTAGCAACGCTCAAAAACGAGTATATATAGAACGAGGTGTTAAAATTATAGGAATAAACAACTCTTTCTATCTATAGTTGAGAAGGAATTTAAACAAGCCGTGTATAGGCTTTGCGTCACTGATTCGATCGATTAGATTAGAACAATTGAGTGGCAAGGGCAAAGATCAGGAAAACTGCGAGTTTCAATTGAATCGATATTTCAAATTATTGACGTCACTGGTTACGTCATTTAGAGCAGACTAGAGAATATCCGAAGATATAGCGTTCACAAATCGTCTTCTTATTATACAGGTTGAACCACGAATCGCGATCAGCAGAGATCACTCTCTTATTAGTAGTCCGATTGAAAATGCTTTTCTCAGGTGTAGCATGACCATAAAAATGCTACCGCGTGATTATACTTTTCGGGCACTATTATTCAGCTGAGGTTTTGAATTTCATAAGAGCAGGTCGCGATATCTGGGGCACATCAAAACCCGTGTTCTAAATGTCCCGAATGGAGATGGTGTTCAAAATCACCAACCACGATCTGATTACACTCAATCACGGCCGTGAGGTGATTTTGTACAGTCCGTGAACTGTTCTAATACCAATATTCATATTCGCTAAAGTACTAATGGAATTATATTGCAGTTCCATTACATGATTCAAACTTTTCAATTAATTTCATCGCTAATCATAATTAATATCTACAACTTATGCCAATTATTCGCTTGCTTATCATCCTTTGCTTTAAATGTGTGCGGCACATGTCAGAATTGATCTGAATCAGAAATTATGAAAATCACGGGGTCCCCGTGAACGTGGTCGTATCACGAGTGATTAAAGCGTTTGCAATTTAGCAGTTGTAACTATCAATAGCCTCGACTTCCCTTTATTATCAGGAGTATGATGAATGAATAAGCGATGGGATATAAAAGTCGGACGTACACAATAATCGCTAAAACAAACAATCTCCTCGATTAAACTGAATAAAAAATATATTTTTACAAAATGAAACGATACAAGGATATTATAACAACTTGACACAAAAAGGTTTTACACCTACGTGAGTGAAGCGTTTGTTCCTCTGATAGCGAACGAGCATCTTACACCCTAAATACATATCGCAGTACATATCGGTGGGCACACAGATTTCAAACGTGAATATTCGACGATTTTATAGAAGCGGTTAGCGAGAGAGGCCTGACAGTTGAATTCTCCGGGGACTGAATCGATGGTTAAACGTGTCGCCAGCGGCATGCACGTATACATACCGATTCAACGACAGATTTCAACCAGTCCTCTTGCCGTCGACCAGTTCGCTTGCACACACTTATATACGTATATGCTCGGTAGGAGGAGTCCATACGAAGTGGTAGTGGGCACTCTCACACGCACGCACGCACGCAAACACCGAGTAATCATAGGCAACTATCGCGCGATTATCCCATTGCGAGGTGTCTATCGTTTTTGTCTGGTTAATCCCGAGCGAGGATAGAGGAAAAAATATGGAGCGGCTCTTCCTCAATCAGTAAAGCAGATTCAACCAGTTCTGATATGTGTACGCTGGTATCGATGCAGTGATCCAATTTAACGAGGTAACTAGTCGTTTCTAGACCCTTCCGATCGAGACGACGCAGTTACAAACGCGATGACGTTTACCATGTGAAATTGTTATCGATTGAACGCAGATTCTCGTGTCAGATTACCAAATTTAATAAACGGCCCGATCGGTTTTTTCCGTTCCTCGACGGACGTCTACCCCCGGTCGGCCGGCTGCTACTTTCAGTTTTGATGCAGTTGCAGCCCTGCCTGACTGATGATAAAGGTTCGTTGAGATACCACGAGAGCACACCAGCGGCAACTCAATAAAATCCGAAGAGCGCCGGACGGGCGGTGTTCCGCGAAGCGTGATGAGTTTGACAGCTCCCGCGTAGTGAACGTGTTGTTTAAAAAACGTGTGGAAACGAGATCGATCGGCCGATGAGATGCGGCTGAGAAAAGATCCTTAACACGTTGTCCCCTGTATGCATCAATCCGCGCGAGGCCGTCTAATATGGGAGGATGGTTGTTCGTACAATTATCACGCTGATACTCTCACTGGCAGGTAAGAACGGCGAGGATTCGTTCAGGCGTTAAGTGCACCTGCGGATCAATGTGAAACACTATAACGCTCTCTCGGGTCTCTCCGCGCGCTTGTATATGTATTCGTGCACACGTCGTGTAAATCGGGCTTCGAGTGCACGATCGTTACGATTCAGGGTCGAGTTATGCAAATTTTAAACGAGTATCTCGATTTCCCGACCGCCTGATCTCTCGGCGTTTGATGCCAACCGTTCTAATCCTCGTTCCCACGTCTTTCAGAGATCCTATCGATTCACCGCGAAACGAATACGCGGTAATTAATACATTATACCTAATCGATGTTCTTCTCTGCAATCGCGTTTTTTTATTTATTAGTAACAAATTTGATACTATAGTATTTT